>CAVLJG010000006.1:89343192-89549847 GCA_963669975.1 Acanthoscelides obtectus | reverse complement strand
TGACAGTTGCAGTAGAGTTATTCGCAATAAAAATGCATTCCATGTTGACTGTCTGAAGAGAAAAGTGAAATTTCCAGCATCCATTACGATCTGAGGTAGTATGTCATCAACAGGAGTAGGAAATCTTCATTTTATTGATGGAAATGCAGATATAAACAAATATTTGGCAATTTTAGAAGAATCGCTTTTACCAGTGATGGATGAATGTTTAACATCCGGCCAAGATTTTGTGTTTCAGCAAGATGGTGCAGCGTGCCGTACCTCAAAAAAGGCTATAAAATCGATGGAACAAAATAATGTACCACTTTTGAAATGGGTTTCTAGCAGTCCAGATCTGTCACCTATTGAAACTTTGTGGCACGAGATGAAGAAGGTTCTACGACAACATCCTGCTCGTACAATCACCGAACTGAGACAAATCTTCAAGAAATATGGTATTGTTTTACACCAAATTTTTGCCAAAACTTGGTTAACACTATGCCCCAAAGAATTTGAGCCGTAATAAAAAGTAAAGGTGATGTTACCCAATGGTACTCTTTCAATTCTTGCTTGTTCTATTAGTTATAGGTCTAAGTGATTTCAAATATGTATTTTTTACGACTAGAGTGTATCTAAAATGTTTTTTAGAAAGAAGTAAATAGTTTCGTCATGTTTAGTTTATAAAAGCATATTTTGGTACAAATCTTGAAGTGGGCCAACTGAACTGGGAAGGGGCTCGTACCTACTGCTAGGTGATGCAGTAGAAGTATTTCAAATGTATTTATTACTTACCACACTTGCGCATTTGATTATTATGCGTTTGCGGATAAAAATTTTCAAAAGGTAATCATAACATTTTTGTGCATACACCGTCGGTTATGTACTTATCTGTCTGAGCTTACGTTGAGAAGAAAGGAGTTAGCAAACAATTGGAACACCATGTGTTCCAATAAAAAGCGATCCTAGACTCGTCGCCAGACGCTTTAAATTTAGTGCATCATGAATAAATCAGGATATTTTTGGAAAAATGCGATTCAAAGCAAAATTTAAATCATGGTAACCCTGGGTAAAGGAGTTAGAGTCTAATATTTAGCGAGCCCCTTGCTACTTTATCGCTCTAGAGCACCAAAGCTGTAAATTTCCATAGAATTGAAGGATTTCTGTTAGTAATAGTAATTTCTTAGGTAAGAAGTCGTGAGTAGGACATCGGCAAAAACCTACTTAACATGGCCGTTATATTAATCAAAGTAACAAGATAACATCAGCGGAATACCATTTTTTCACTGTGTACTTTTCTTTGAATGATTGCGGCTAGTAATATCGATTTCTTAGGTAAGAAACGGTGAGCAAGTGCATCGAGGTCTTGTAGCATTGAGTTACACTTAAAAGCATATTATGAGACGCCACTGAAATTTGCAATAATTTAACGCCATGTAAGTGGGTCACGTTGATATTAGGACGCGTGAAAGGACCAAATTATTTTTTTTGTGTCTCACTTACATTATTAATGCGGTTCGGGTGTGCAAAATTGTGCCATGTTTACTAACCATTATAAAGATGTTACTGCTTCACGATCAATACGGTAATTTTTTGTGTAGCTCCAATTACTTCTCATACTCATATACAATGACACTATACAAAATATATATAAGAATATTTTATATGTATTAGTCATTATACTGAAGCGCTTTGTGATTGAAACGTCTACTACCGTAAAGAAGATCTGTCAATTCATATGGTTCTATTGGCCATACAAGTATCGGTGATTATCGACATGTAAACCATAGGATAAGTTTCAGATATTCATATAAGTCATTCAAGCGAATAACAAGATGAAAATGGTATTTACCAGTTTGGATTAGTATTTAGCGATCCGTTCAAGCAAGTGTGGTTGTCAGTTTCCGCGACATCATCAATCGGCTGTTATATGTATGTCATAGTTATCACCGTAAAATTGTGGTATTTACCCAACTCCGGAGTAGTTTTATATTTCTGGTTGTTATTCGAAATGTGACAAGCTAGAATTTTGGCGGACATTGGATATTTTTGTTGGACTTCTGCTTCATTTTTGGGAAACTTGATACAGTTGTAGCATAACCTTATTAGTTATACTCATTACTGATGTTGGGGATACTTTGAATCTAGTTCGTATGCAGAACAAAGTATCCTGTGTAGCCATATACCACAAGAATATTAAAATACGGCCATATAAATCCACTGGATAATGTCCACCTGCATATGGTTTTACTAATATATTTTTCCATCGCTTTTTCCTATCATTTCTGCTAAATCAATAAATGTTTTATTTGACATGCAGAAGAGTTACATAATTGAAAGTTATCATAGCTACAAAGCCATGGTTCCACCTTAAAAATTTTTTGCGTCATGTCTTCCATTTTCACGACAAACTTGTTGAGAGACTTTCTCAAGTGGTTTAACACCTGAAAAATATCTTCTGGATTAGAAAAACATTTCTCCCATTATTATTATGAAAGGTTTCTTTTTTAAACTTTCCATAACACCGTTGTAGACGCAAAGGCACCGGTTATTAAGTGATAATAAAAATAGTCAGAAATTAATACCCGCTTTTCTAAAATAAACAACTTGCCGCGGTACATAACACAGAAATTTTGGTTATTCGTTTGGATTTGATTATAGTTCATGTCATATAATACTAAGAATTCTATTGTATGAGTACCTAATTTTAATTTTTTTAATCGTTTGAATGAAAGCATAGCAGCTCCACTGATGGGCTTTGCAGATTAGTGCCTTTTATGAATTACTTAAAACGTTCTTGATAATTTTATTTATTTCTATTTTAATGCTTGCTTGTTTTTTAAAATGTATCCACTTTCGAATATGTCATTATTTTCACATGAGTGTGTGATCACAACATCTCGAATCTGTAATAAAACAACTAGGACAAAAGTCATGCATAAAAACAAATATTGAAACAAATCAATGCACAATTATAATGAGACGCTGCATAAACTCAGGCTGAATAGGATCTGTTTGCAATTCGTCTTTCTGAACGGACCGTATACAACGTCCAACCATCTGTGGTGGGCGGACAAATACAGTTTTCAAAATTCCCCATCAGAAGGGCTACAAAATCTTGCAAGAATGCTTGAAGGAATTCTACAGGATGGCCAAATAGGAGTGTGAGGTACTGTATCTGGGAAGCTGTCTATCGTAGAAGCTTGCGGCAGAAAAGTTCTTACTAAAACGGCCAAGAGAAAAACCCGGAAAATTTTTTCAAGTTTCTGAAATGGCGTATCTAAAATCTTAAATCTAAGAATGTGATAGTTCTGTGAATTCCGCTATATTAACCTAACAAACAAATACCTGATCTTCAAAGTCGATAATAATGTGAACTTTTTTGTTTGACAAGTTTTGCTGTATATCTAAAAATAAAGTGGTGGGGTTTATTCAAAGGTTTCTGTAAAAAATACCCTGTATCTTCAAAGCAGCTGAACTGATTCCAACAAGCTTGGGCTAGTTGAAAAGAGCTATTCTTGGGCTTCAAATGTTATAGTTCAAGTTTTGTTAGTTTCACATATGACCGGTAGAGAGCTCTTTTTGGCAGTGGTGATTAATTTTCTCAAATAAATTGAAGGCATTGGTATGATTTTTTCCTGAATGATGTCAAAACAAGCTCGCGAAAACCGATATCTTGTTCCGAACCTAGGCCAAAGAAAATTTTATATGGAAACCCCTTAAATTTCTATTTTTTAAAGTAGTTTTTCCGGAATTTCTTTTTATTATTAAGTTGTGGTCCTGAAAAGGACTGATTTAAAAAAGAAGGTTTTTAAAGCCTCTACGACTGATAGGTTCCCAGTAGCTCGCGTTCTTAGTTGGCCACCCTGTACACATCGCGAAGGCTTAAGTTACATTATAATTACAAAGCAACATTGCGATAGTTCGACAATCTGACAACAATATGTGAAAATAGGGAATGTCAAACATTGCTCTAGCAACACATCCAGGACATTCTAAAAATACTGTTGTATGTTCATCCGACCACAGACGTCCAACCATGGAAATATGCTTTATGCTACTTCGCAACTCCTCAGCATGGTCTAGGCTTCGTTTTTGATAGAACAACGTACGAAAGCTGAGCAACTGTCCTCTATCCAGAGAATAAGGTCTATCGAAATAAGAAAGCACAAAGTGCTCTCTATTACTAGAATCAGTGGCATCTAGAGGTCACAGTGGTGACCGGCTGGGATTGCGAACTGGAAGACAGTACCACCAGACAGCTTGTTGTTTTCACCTTCGTGGTGGTCGATTAAGGTAATAGATGGCGCTTTGTGCTTGCTACACCGCTGCAACAAGATAATGCAGTAACAATATTACCTGTTTTAAAAAAGCTTTGCCCCCTGTAAACCATTAAAGTTTGGATCAAGTTTTCAGATTACTAGAAATGTCTTCTGTAGTGCCATGAACGCCAATCTAATATCTATGAAGCGTAATTCATACAAATTGTTATTAGCAAGTTATATTTATGGTACGAAGGATAATAAAGATTCTGAAGAAAATAATTGACGGTTTCTTACATGCACCATGACATTGACATTAGAATACCATTCTAGGTCGTCTGGAAATGTTCTTGTATAAACACAACTCGTGCTCTTGAATCGACTGTTGACTTGAGATGTTCAATAAGGCTATACTTACAAGATATCTAGGATATGCTCGATCAAACCGTTATTTTTTTCTAAGAAAATCGCGTTTTGTTTTACGCAACATCATTTTATCAACTAAGTGTCAACGAAAAAGTGTACAGTCAACGACAATATCCAACGTTATGCGTAATCTAAGCTGCGTTGCTCTAAAGCTAAGCGATTAAGACGGTCTAAGTTACGGAAAAAATATTCGCAGCACCTGAAGTAGGCCACCTAAAAAATCGACTGTTTTCTACATTGGTGAGCTGCTAGTAATACTACAAGCTTTTGGTGACATTTGATAGAGTTTCAGTGTCCTCCTTATGATACCAGGTTATCGCGCATGTTGTAAGTGTTGTAATACCTCAGGCATTAATTGCAGGTACAAGTAAGTATCTGCTCGAATCTTCGAATATCTTGCGTTTTCTCTAGTTCCTGACGAAATTTCTGCACATTCCCTTCCAAGCAGGTCCAAATTTCCCGCGGACTTACCCAGAAAAGTTTCTAAACAAGCAACGCCACATTACATAAGATAAATTACGGCCGTTTGAATATTTTCATTATAAACAGCAGGTAGAAGTAAAATCAGGCGGGCGTAAGTTATATCATAACGAGGAAATCCTACTTTGTGTGGAATTGGTTAAAAAAATCGGCAGTTATTTGCGTATATCATTATCCTATTACACTTGAGCGAAAGTGCGCCGCAGTGAAAGAAAAATTCGCAAAAGAACAGCGCTGTTCGTGTGCAATAGCATTGAATGATCAAATGACCTAGAAAAATATACTAATGTCAATGTCACGCTGTACATAAAACATAAAAGTGAATTTTATATACAGTTTTACGATAATTGTTGTACACTACTAGTTATTACGTTCGAGCTTTATTGGTTTTTAGTTGTACATTCTGTATAAGTCTACATCTGCAATGCAAACTGAGCTTTGTTCTGTTTTTTCCTGTATCGACCATCTAATGCCTGTGAATAAAGCAGATAGTTACACACCACCTGCGAGTGTAGTAAGAGTAGATTTCTACACGATTTTAAGAGTATGCAGCAACGCTACCATAAAAACTATACTCGTGCGTTCTGATGAACAGGATTCGATAATGTGTGTTGAAGCAAAAATATTTCTTTTTTAATACTAGCGCAGCCGCGTAGACAGAAACCTAAATACCAAGGCACCGCTCCTGCTCTGATCGTCGTGTAGTAGGAACAATATAGTCGAGGCGGCTGGACTCCAAACATGTGAGCAGTACTCGAGGCTAGGTGAGGAAGTTGTGGGTTTAATATTCACTTGAAAGTATTGTTTATAATTGTGGCAAAATTGTAAGAGACTAAGTGACCTTAGATTTAATTTTGTTGGAAATGACGCGCGCTACAAACATCATGATATATATATATATATATATATAACTTCCGCCTTTTGTTGGGTACTTCGACAAAATTTAAGCAAAGAGGACTCTTTATACTTTTTTTAATTCTCTCTAGCTTTCAATGGACTTTGCCATCATCATCAGGAGAGTAGTATGTGAGGACGTTGCTAATTGTTGTTTACGTTTAGGATGAGGGAAACGCCCAGTAACATGGTGAAAGCTGGATGGATGGTACAATGGTCAAAATTATATAAAATATACACAATTGTGTGACAAGAACAAGTTAAAAACAGATTAATTTTTTTTTTTAAAACATGAAAGCATTACATCGTGAAGCCACTTGATGATTGCACAAAATGGTGGTCATGGAATAATGAGTGAGATGAACCCTTTGACAGAAGGCCGAAGGTTGTCAATGTCTGTGTAGAAAGATGGAACGAATTGTGGGCGTGTGCCAACGTTGCCAAATCACTTCAGATGATGTGATTTTCAGAATGTTATGTAAGAAATTGTTAAACCGACCAGAGGCAGTTGAATTAACTATATTTTAATTAATGGGAAATTAAATTAACAATTATTATTAAATCGTAGTACCCAAGTACCCAACAAAAGGCGGAAGCTTTAATTTTTCACCTAACTGGTCTAGACGACAATGACCACGTCTCAAGTTATATATATATATACATGAATATTTGCTGCTAATCTGGTAGCTAACAGGCTTCAAGTCACTGTATTCGTATTCTTTACTAGTACTTAAGATCACTAAAATCTTGAATTCTTCAAAGAATTGTCTAGGAGTCCCGCATAACTGTTAAGCGTCTTTGGGAAGCTTAAAATACGTATAAATTCAGAGGAAGAAAAACACGCATAGCATTTTTCTGAATAAAATGTGTCTGAAGTTAAAGAGACTCGAATAAGTGAGCTAGAACTTCAATATATCTAATAATTATAGGAAAATATTATTAACTGATATTGATTTGCCTACTTCCCCGAATGTCTAAAATTACTCGACAAGAGGTTCGACAAAGGTATGCACAAAATTTAGCTTTTTATTTCAGATTCTTTGATTGGTAAGAGCGTTTTTAAAAAACCATAATGTGAAACGCGTCACAATTATCACGACATTTGCCTACTCAATTTCTGACAAAATCCGTTTAATCTTGTTGTAAACATGCGTACCACAGACTTGTTTTATTTCTGGGGTTACCGTACATGAGTTTAAGCAATTTCATTGCAAGGAAATAAAAAAAAAAAACAATAAATTCAATTCTGTTTAAAAATCGAAAGCTGTATTTGCAGTAAAATGTAATGGGTTTCAAAGAAATAAAATAGCATTTAACAAGTTATTGAACTTGTACGTTTTTTGTAACACTAGAGATAGTAGTTTCTTGCTTTTCACACAATTAATGATATTTCGTAACGTTACAATGTTTTAGTCAAGGCGCTGTGAATATTGGAATTGGAACGAATTTTATATCGCTATTCGTATAAAATTGGTGGAAATGGTATGTAATTCACACAAAATTATAAGCGTTCTTAGAATAGCTTCCATTCTTTGTGAAGCTTTTTAACAGTAGAGGTCGATATAGGAAAATCTCTACCAAGACATGATTTATTGTTACTAAGAACATAAAAATGTGACCATGTTCTGTAATCGAAATAAAAATTGAGACCAATAAGAATAGTAAAAAAACATCCAAAGTTCGTGAAAAAAATGTATAGATGTCTTTTTAAACATCACCAACTTAATCGGATCGAAAAGGTAATTAAATATTTCTCAAGAGGTCCTAAGTCTTTTTTATTACAAAGAAAAAATGGAAAATCTTACGTTAGTCAGTTTTTTCACTATTTTTGATGTAGCAATACATGTTTGGTCCATCAAATTGTCACAAAGATAGTCTTTTGTCTAACAAAAAAGCCAAGAAGATACGTAAAACAATCACAGCCACTATAGTAATCGCGTGAGGTTTTACAATACGCAGCCTGACATCAGCTGTAATCAAAAATTTATATTTTTGCTTTTTTCTCTCCTTCTTCATACTACTAACATCTAGTCGGAAAACGTAGGAGCTTATTTAAATGGTATTCTTGCCATTCCAAAATTGTTGAGATTTTTAGTACTAATAATACAGTGGTTTATTCAGTAACATACTTTATAATTCTATCTGGGAATTATTTTGTGTCAAATATCGTTTCATATATGTTGACTGAAGTTTTTTTGGGATAAGCAAGAATCTTCTTAGATGAAGAAATTAGCATAAAACAAGCATCCTGCAAATGGATCACACCTTATAATTATCTCTCATCAATCGAGAAAGAAACAGAAAAGATAGACAAAACGAATCATAATAACTACTTACGATGCATAGCGCCAAACAAGCTATATTTCACTGGCAATATTTACAAGGTTGTTCATTGACAGCCATATTGGTTACAAACATAGTTTTCGAAAAAATTCAGTCCGTGTTGTATTTACGTATTCGCGAGCTTGATGTAGAAAAGCTATAGGAACTGGAATTCACAGCTTTTTATCTTGGGATCTGCTTTGATCAAAATGAGGTTTCAGAGATTCCCAAATAAACTTTTTTTGCATAAGCATTTTTATACGAAAATGAGTTATATTATGACACATATTTTCAATATTTCTGAGTGAAAATCCATGAAGATAAAATAAAACAAGCAACCTGCTGATGATCCATACCTTATAATTCTTTCTCCTCGATAAAAAAAAACAATAAAAATCCAAGAAAAAAAAAAACAGCTGTACAAAAGAATATTTGAAGCGTGTGATAAGTTTGTTTCTCTCGCGCGGGTCGACCAAATCAGGCACGTTAAAATTTTGAAGTTCTTTGGTTCTTGGCAACTTAAGGGCCTATGGTTGGAATATACAAGAGCATTTTGCAATTGGCAATAAATAGGCACTTGTAGATTATCAAAACGTCTTTGTCAATAATACAGTACAATTTTTGCAACGTGCCTTTGTCATCATAATTTATAATCATATTATTTTATGGAAAAGATCCAAACAAAGCTCTTTTTGCAGTGTGCTTTATTGAGTCGGCATATTTGATAATTATGTTACTTTATAATTCTCTCTCGGAACTATTTTGTGTCATATAATGCAAATGCAGCTTCAGTGATTACTTACGTATTATTTGATATTGATTTTATTTTTCAAATGTATACAGATATAGATGTCACAAATAAACACATATTTTTGTGCACAAGCAAGAATTTTCTCAGATAAAAATATTAGCATAAAACAAGCAACCTGAAAATGGACCACACCTTATAATTGTCTCTCTTCGGTGAAAAAAGAAAATAAAATAGAAACAGAAAAAATAGACTAAATGAAGAATAACAACTATTAACGACGTATAGCGCCATGCAAGCTATAGATATTTCATTAGCAAAATTCACATTGTTGTTCACGGACCCACAAGTTGGGCACATACCTATATAGTTTTCGGAAAGATTCAGACCGTGTTTTTTTTACGTTTTCGCATTGTTGCCTCAAAATAGCTATGGGAACTGAGATTCAGAGCTTTGTCAATTTTTTGCAACGTGCTTTATTTAGCTTTATTTTATTTTTTTAGTTGTCATACCTGATAATTATATTACTTTATAATTGTATCTCGGAATTATTTTTCGTCAAGTGCCGTTTTATATATTATTAATTGCAAATGCAGTTTCAGTGATAACTTATGTATTATTTGATATTGATTTTATTTGTCATATATACCCAGATATGTCTGTCACAAATAAACACATCATTACAAAGTTTTTGAGTAAGCAAGAATTTTCTTAGATAAAGAAATTAGCATAAAACAAACAACCTGAAAATGGGCCGCAACTTTCAATCTTTGGATGAAAAAATAAAATAGAGTATCAGAAAAACAAAATAAAAAATAACAACTACTAACTGCGCGTAGCGCCAAACAAACTATATTTCCCACATTGGACACAAACATGGTTTTCGGAAAAAAATGCAGTCCGTGTTGCTTTTACATTTTCGCGTTCTTGATTATGGAAAGCTATAGGAACTGAGATTCAGAGCTTTGCATCTTGGGATCTGCTTTGATCTAAATAAGGTTTCTGCGGTTCCTAAGTAAACTTCTTTGCATAAGCAAGGATTATTTGTACACGAAAAGCAATTATATTATGACAGATATTTCTAAGTGAAAACCCATGAAGCTAAAATTAAACAAGTTTTCTGCAGATGAATCATATCTTATGTCTATCTCCCAGCGATGAAAAAAGGAAATACAAAAAGAAACAGAAAACTGCGCGTAGTGCCAACCAAGGTATATTTCATTAGCAATATTCACATTGTTGTTACTACTTTTAATAATTGCGTATTTGTCTGTTTTATTGATTATTTTACTTATTATACATTTATGTCGCATACTTTTTATATTCTTCTATTTAACTTTTTATACATCATTCGGGCATAGTGGTTTTACGACTTATTTTATAACTTATTATCTATTTTATTCTTTCTGTTGACGTTTCATATCCGCAAAGCAACTTGACTAAAAGTTATTATCATTATAGAAACTGAGATCCAGAGCTTTCCATCTTGGGATCTGCATTGATCCAAACGAGGTTTCAGATATTACTAAATAAACTTGTTTTGCATAAGCAAGGATTATTTGTACACTAAAAAGAATTATAACATGATACATATTTTCAATATTTCTGAGTGAAAATCCATAGAAATAAGATAAAACACGCAACCTGCTATTGAACCAAACCTTATAATCCACTCTCCTCGGTAAAAAATAAAAAACCCAAAAAAATATTCACAGCGTGAGATTTTCCAACGCGCGGCACGAAATCAGATGTACAAAACAATATTTAAAGCGTTACTCCATAATTCTCTCTCTCTCAAATATTATCAATTGCAAGTGCAGATTCAGTGATTACTCATGTGTTATTTGATACAGATTTTATTTTTCAAGTGTCAGATATGGCTGTCACTTATAAGCATATACTACTATTATTATTATCAAGTTTCTTGTGGTTAAGCCAGAATTTTCTTAGATAAAGAAATTAACATAAGACAAGCAACCTGCAAATGCACCACACCTGATAATTATCTCTCATCGATGAACAAAGAAACAGAAAAAATAGAATAAACGAAGAATATTAACTATTAGCTACGCGTAGTGCCAAACAAGCTATATTTCATTAGCAATATTCACAATGCTGTTCGCGGACAGCCAAATTGGGTACATACATAGTTTTTGAAAAAATGCAGTCCTGTTCTTTTTAGATTTACGCGTTCTTGATTCAGAAAAGCTGTGGGAACTGAGATTCAGAGCTTTCCATCTTGGGATCTGCCGTGATCCAAATAAGGTTTCAGAGATTCCTGAATAAACTTCTTTTGCATAAGCATTTTTACACGGAAACCATACCTTACAATTCCCACTCCTCGATAAAAAAAATCCAAGAAAAAAATTATTCACAGCCACTACAGACACCGCGTGAAATTATCCGACGCGCGGCGCGAAATCTGCTGTACAAAACAATATTTAAAGCGTTACTTCATAATTCTCTCTCGGAATTATTTTCTGTCGAATGCCGTTCCATATATGATCAAATGCAGCTTCAGTGATTTCTTATGTGTTATTTGATATTTTATTTTTCAAATGTCAGATATGACTGTCACTTATAAGCATATACTACTCTTATTATTATGAAGTTTCTTGTGGATAAGCCAGAATTTTCTTAGATAAAGCAATTAACATAAAATAAGCAACCTGCAAATGGACCACACCTGATAATTATCTCTCATCGATGATCAAAGAAACAGCAAAAATATTAACTATTAACTACCCGTAGTGCCAAACAAGCTAATTTCATTAGCAATATTCACAGTGTTGTTCACGGTCAGCGAAATTGGGAACATACATAGTTCTTTTTACATTTACGCGCTCTGGATTCAGAAAATCTATACGAAGCGAGCTTCAAAGCTTTCCGTCTTGGGATCTGCCTTGATCCAAATAAAATTTCAGATATTTTTCTTATTTCTGAGTGAAAATCCATCAAGATAAAATAAAGCAAGCAACCTGCTGATGAACCATACCTTATAATTCTCTCTCCTCGATAACAAAATAATAAAAAATCCAAGAAAAAATTCTTCACAGCCACTACAGTCACCGCGTAAGATTTTCCAACACGCGGCGCGAAATCAGCTGTACAAAACAATATTTAACGCGCGTGATGAGTTTGTTGTTCACGCGCGGGACGGCCAAATCGGGCGCGCGCGCTTCAGCCGCTTCGAGACGGACTTGCGTACGACACGGCCGGCTCGCAACGACCCGCCAATGAAACTGAAAGTGCAGCGACGCGGCCGGAGCAGACGACGCCGCGCCGGAGTCAAGCCGCTAGGGCTCCGGAGACGCCGAGAAGGGGGGCGCAAGGTGAACTGTGACGTGGTCGCCAGAGATAACGCGTTGCGATCACGCACGCACCTTTGTACACGAAACAGGATGCTGCATTCTTTGTTCAGTTTTTTTATACTGAGTGACCAGGAATAAATTTTCTTTTTATTTTAGTAAAAAATTGTCTTGAAGTTATAAAATTAATTTATTGTAGCAAAAGTACACACAACATAGGCGGATTTCATGATTTAAAAATTATGCTGTCGCGGTGCCTTCCATTTCCGTCGAAACACTAAACGTGGTTTAAAACTGCTAAACATGATTCAGGTTTAATTGCTCTAATTTCTTCCCGTATTTTTTGCTTTATTTTTTGCCGCTTAACATAAACCTTACTTTTAAGGTATCCGCACAAAAAAAGTCCAGTGGGGAGAGACCTGGAGACCTAGCTGGCCTGGTTAGGTCTCCAAAGCTAGAGATGACCTTTACCGGAAATAATTCTCGAACGACTTCAATATATACGTATAAAATCTGGGCTATGTCACGTTAGTTCTCAAAGAAGAACGGACCGATAATTAGCTACTGTTGGGCTATGCATGAACCTTTCGTGTCTTTGCCTTGGATTTTCTGGTGCCCAATACCGACAATTTTGCTTATTAACTACGCCTGAGCAGAATGTTGTTAATTCGGTCGTTTGCAAAAAAACGGTTTTTCTTTGTTTCGGCAAAGGAACGACTGTTTATAAAGTCATTCGTCTTGCACTATCTGGATCTTGTAGGCATGAAGCTTTAAGTCTCTCCTTAAAATTGTATGAAAATATGATTTACGCAATTCTTTTACGAACAGTTATAGCAGCGCGTCCAGCTTCAACATTATCTGGAGTAGTTACAGTCCTTGGACGACCAGATCGTTTCACATTTAAAGCTGACGATGTTTCTCTAAACCTTTTCACCCACGATTTCACTAAATTTTTACTTGGTGCCTTCTTCACTTGCCCAATATTGAAGTGAATGCAAAACCTTTATCTTGCAATTGTGTACGGGTGTTCTTGGAATAAGCCTCAATAATGCACGCACCAGGCCAACGCTCCATTTTTACTACATAATCCGCATCGATCCACTATCGAAAGACGCTACACAGTCCGCACTAAGCTACACTGTTGCCAAGTTATTCGAGTATAAAAAGGAAAATTTGTTCCTGGACACCCAGTATATCGAGAGCAGCCGCGCGGGCAGAAGCCTAAGTACACCCTTCGGCTTTAATAGCAAATTTACTGCTTCTAGCGAAACCACTACCAAGGCAACCCACAAACCTCCGCTATCCGCTATCCAAAAATTAGCACTCAGCCCTGCCTCCTCCCTCCCCCCCCCTTGTTACAATTTTTTTTATGACGCACGACCAGAATTTTAAAAAAATAGCAATCAGGTTAACAAGCCGAATTAAAACGCCATCCATTAAAAATACCTTAAACAAAAATAACAAATATTTAGAAAAGCAATTCATACTGATAAAAAAAATCAAAGTAACAACATTAACAATGCTGTTAAAAGAAAAATGACAAAAACCTTCGAAATCCTAACATCTTAACGAAAAAAAAAAAACATATTTTCTTCCTTATTTGACAAGCAGGCCATAAAATATATAGCACAGAACTCCCCCAGTTAAGATGAGGAAACTTCTCCATATTCTCTCGCCCTGGCATAAAAAATAGGCCTAAGCTGACTGAACCAGCTATAGGTTTGGTGTGTCTGTACAATCATTCTAAACAAGATATTTTTTCGTTTATTTTTCAATTTGAAAGAACCTTCCGATACGTTTTGAACAATAGTCACTTTTAATGACCGAAAACCTGTCTAGTATTTTTCGATTAATGTAACTGAAAGTGCAGCAAATGCGTCCAGAGTCCACAAGGTAAGCTTTAACGTATGTGGGACCATTTGATTTTCACACTATGAGTATACAATCGCTTAGTTCTATTGAGGAAACCGTTTCTATGTCAATATACTCGAAAATACTTGCTTATTAGCTACGCCTGAGCAGAATGTTGTTAATTCGGTCGTTCGCAAAAAAACGGTTTTTCTTTGTTTCGGCAAAGGAACGACTGTTTATAAAGTCATTTGTCTTGCACTATTTGGATCTTGTAGGCATGAAGCTTTAAGTCTCTTCTTAAAATTGTATGAAAACATGATTTACGCAATCCTTTTACGAACAGATCCACTTGGATTTTAAGTTATAGCGGCGCGTCCAGCTTCAACATTATCTGGAGTAGTTACAGTCCTTGGACGACCAGATCGTTTCACATTTAAAGCTGACGATGTTTTTCTAAACCTTTTTACCCACGATTTCACTAAATTTTTACTTGGTGGCTCCTTCACTTGCCCAATATTGAAGTGAATACAAAACTTTTATCTTGCAATTGTGTACGGTTGTTCTTGGAATAAGCCTCAATAATGAACGCACCAGGCCGACGCTACATTTTTACTACATAATCCGCATCGATCCACTACCAAGGCAACCCAAAAACCTCCGCTATCTGCTATCCAAGAATTAGCACTCAGCCCTGCCTCCTCCCTCCCCCCCCCCTCCTTGTTACTAGTTTTTTTATGACGGACGACCAGAATTTTTAAAAAATAGCAATCAGGTTAGCAGAAATAACAAATATTTAGAAAAGCAATCCATACTGATAAAAAAATCAAATTAACAACATTAACAATGCTGTTAAAAAGGAAAATTACAAAAACCTTCGAAATCCTAACATGTTACCGAAAAAAAAAAACATATTTTCTTCCTTATTTGACAAGCAGGCCATTAAAACCCCAACAAATATATATAACACAACTCCCCCAGTTAAGATGAGGAAACTTCCCCCTATTCTCTCGCACTGGTATAAAAAATAGGCATAAGCTGTCTGAACCAGCTATTGATTTGGTATGTCTGTACAATCATTCTAAACAAGATATTTTTTCGTTTATTTTTCAATTTGGAAGAACCTTTCTATACGTTTTAAACAATAGTCACTTTTAATGACCGAAAACCTTTCTAGTATTTTTCGATGTGGGACCATTTGATTTTCACACTATGAGTATACAATCGCTTAGTTCTATTAAGGAAACCGTTTCTATGTCAATATACTCGAAAATACTTGCTTATTAGCTACGCCTGAGCAGAATGTTGTTAATTCGGTCGTTTGCAAAAAAACGGTTTTTCTTTGTTTCGGCAAAGGAACGACTGTTTATAAAATCATTTGTCTTGCACTATTTGTATCTTGTAGGCATGAAGCTTTAAGTCTCTCCTTAAAATTGTATGAAAATATGATTTACGCAATCCTTTTACGAACAGATCCACTTGGATTTTGATTTATAGCGACGCGTCCAGCTTCAACACTATCTGGAGTAGTTACAGTCCTTGGACGACCAGACCGTTTCACATTTAAAGCTGACAATGTTTCTCTAAACCTTTTCACCCACGATTTCACTGAATTTTTACTTGGTGCCTCCTTCACTTGCCCAATATTGAAGTGAATACAAAACCTTTATCTTGCACTTGGGTACGGGTGTTCTTAGAATAAGCCTCAATAATGAACGCACCAGGCCAACGCTCCATTTTTACTACCTAATCCGCATCGATCCACTATCGAAAGACGCTACACCATCCGCACTAAGCTACACTGTTGCCAAGTTATTCGAGTATAAAAAGGAAAATTTGTTCCTGGACACCCACCCCCAGTTCCGAGCTAGCAGCCGTCACGAGCATACACTCGTGCGACTGCGACCCACCCGGACTTACAGTGCGATCCTACTGTGATTTTCATCACGGTACGATCGCCATCCACGATGGCGAGAATAGAAAAGCTGGCGAGCCAGCTGAAGGAGAAAGAGGAGAACTTCGAAATGCTCGCTGAGCAGATGAAAAATCTGCAAGCCGCATTCGAGCAGGCGAGGGATGAGATCGATGAGGTGAAAAGGAAGCTCCTCAAAGCAAAGAGGAAAGCTAAGAAGACGGAGGAAGATGTAGAAGGAGAGGACCAGGGAGAGGAGGACCAGCAGCCTACGGAGAACTTGGACATGGATGCCCAAGATATCGACGTAGAAGAAGCGGAGAAGAGGACGGACGACACCGATTTCAGTGTCGCCACCAGACGGAGGAAGCGGGTGCGAGTTTCCTCCTCCGAAGAAGAAGAAGAACCCAGGCAGCCAAAGATGCCGGCTGCCACCAAGAAGAGAGGTCCTAGAGCAACCAGGACCACCGAGGCCCCCATGGCAGGAACAGGAGTTCCGCCAATCAATATCGAGGGCACCGCTGATTGGTCATCCTTGAGTAGGATGATGAACAGCAAGGGGATTCAATTCTCCAAAGCGAGGACGGCGGGTACCAGTGTGAAGGTATTCACAAATACACCAGCTGACTACCGTCAGCTAGTCGCACTGCTTGAATCCATCAAGCGGCCCTTCTTCACATATCAACTGAAGGAGGACAGGATGGACCAGAGGGTCATTCGTGGGCTTCCGAGAGAGATGTCAGTCAATGACATCAAAGAGGATCTGGTGAGCCAAGGCATCGCAGACGCCGTGGTTCAGCAGCTGACCTCAAGGACCACAAAGAAGCCACTTCCGCTCTTCCTCGTCAAGACGAAGATGCCGGAAAAGCTTGCAGAGATCCAGAGGCTGGCCATGCTCACGGTCAGCTTCGAGAGGAAGAAAAAGTCTTCCGAGCCCAGCCAGTGCTACCGCTGCCAGCGGTACGGGCACACACAGCGGAACTGCCGTCTCGCTGAACGGTGCGTTAAGTGTGGAGAGGACCACAACAGCACCAGCTGCAGTCTGCCAGCGCCGCCAACAGGGCAACGAAACGCCAAGTGTTGCCTCTGTGGAGAAGGCCACCCCGCCAACTACAAGGGATGTAGTAAGGCGCCGAAGAAAGCTGCTTCCGCCCCCAAAGCAGTCCCCACCACAAATAGGACTTCTTACGCCCAAAAAGTGAAGAAGCCTATGTCCACTTCTGCCCCAGCAGCCGCCACTGCTACTGGAACTACTGCGCAGAAGCAACACGGCGATGACAGACTGCTAGCAATGATGCAAGCCATCATAACCCGCCTGGATGCACTCGAGGCCAAGATGCAAGACAAGCACTAGACCCGAAATGTCTACTGGTCAAAACGTAGAATCTCTACGCATTATCTCCTGGAACATCAACGGTTTCAGGGCACGGAAACCAGAAATCCAGGAGATACTAGACCAGTACCAACCAGAGGTGATGGCCATCCAAGAAACGAAGTTGGATGCTGCCCATAGTCTGACGTTCCCGCGGTACGAGACGTACCGCTACGACAGAAGGGGCAGAGGTGGAGGAGTCGCATTACTCGTCAAACGTACCTTGACGAGTCATGTCCTCGACGATGCCGCAGACATAAATGGGGACGGAATCACGGTCCAGGTCCATCACAACCACCGTCCCTACAGAATCACCTCCCTATATGTGCCACCAGGGGAGGCCCTAGACGAAGATGACATCGCTGACCTCCTGAGAGGCCCAGGAGCACGCATAGTCATCGGAGATCTAAACTGCAAGTCTCCGGCTTGGAACAACAACGTCGAAGACAGGAATGCAAGGCAGCTCCAGGAACACGTCGATGCCCTGGCGGGGGTCATCGTCGGTCCGGAGCAACCAACCTACATTCCATTCGGCCTTGGGCGACCTGCGGTACTGGACATAGCCATCCTCCGCAACATCAGAGAGGAGTTCGAGATAGAGACCCTGGTGGAAGGATCGTCGGACCACAATCCGATTCTACTAACACTTGGTACAGGGTCTAGAACTCGAGATAGCTTGAGCACCAAACGGACGAACTGGAACCTTTACAAATCCAACGTCCAGAGGAACATCACTCAAATTCCAACCATCCGATCAGCGGAGGAACTGGACAACGCAGTAGAGGAGCTGGAGAATGCTGTCCTGCGAGCGCACGAGGACAGCACCCGCTCCGAGACTACGGCAGTTCCTAGATACCTAAATGGTCCAGCACCGCACCATATTAGGCACCTGATCAGGGAGAACAGAAGACTCAAGCGAGAACATCTCCAGCTGTTGACAGAGGAGTCGAGAGTTGCGCGAAACAGAGCATCGTTAGCTCTGAAGAACGCACTCGCGGAACTCCAAAACAACAGATGGAATGCAGCCTGTGCAGAACTAGAGACCCAGGATGGTACGGCCTGGTCTATGCAGCGAAAATTTCGTCGTCAGCGCACCACGATCCCCACTCTTCACGGCCAACGCGGCTTGGCCTACTCCAGTGAAGAAAAAGCCGAAGCATTCGCCGATTCGCTAGAATCCGAATGCAGACTCAATTACCATGAAGACGAGGACGACAACCACGAGGAGGCCGTGGAAGTCGCAGCCGAAAACATGAGGAGTCGACCACCTGGCCAGGAGACGGATCACCCCTCCAGTCCAGAGGAAATCCGTCTGATCATCCGCAGGTTGAAGGTCAGAAAGGCGCCGGGAAGGGACGGCATCAACAATAGGATGCTGAAGAACCTTCCCACCAAAGGCATTGCTGCGCTCACCAACATCGCCAATGCCACTCTGAGACTTAACCACTTCCCGCGGCGGTGGCGGGAAGCCCAGGTTATAATGCTCACCAAGCCAGGCAAGGACCGGAAGTTGCCCCAGAACTACCGGCCCATCAGCCTGGTTTCCTCGGTGGGCAAAGTAGTCGAAAAGGCTATCGCCGTTCGACTAGAGAAGCAGGCAGAAGAACTGCAACTTCTCCCCCCAGAGCAATTCGGCTTCAGATCCTCCCACAACACGGAACTCCAAGCGCTACGACTGACGGAAAACATCACCAGCGGCTTCAATCTCCAGGAGGCAACCGGTCTCGTCCTGCTGGACGTGGAACGAGCCTTCGACCGAGTTTGGCACGATGGACTCATCGCCAAAATGAAAGCCGCCGGAATCGATGCGAACATGTGCCAACTGATCCAGAGCTATCTAACACAAAGATGGTTCACGGTGAAGATTGGTACATACCATTCAACAAGACGTCAGCTGGAAGCAGGCGTGCCCCAGGGGTCAGCCTTAGCCCCCCTGCTCTACAACATCTATACTTACGATGTGCCGAAGACAGCTGACACAATGCTGGCCCTATATGCAGACGACACTGCTATAGCCGCCAAGCATAGACGACCCGAGATCATCCGTAGGAGACTACAGGGTGAACTGGACCAAATTCAGGACTGGTGCGTGAAATGGAAAATCCGCATCAACGTCCAGAAGACGCAGGCAATCTTCATTCAACGAAGAAGGATTGCAAGACCTCTCGAAGCATCCATCTTCGATGAAGATATCCAGTGGAGCGACAATGTCAAATATCTGGGGATCGTTTTTGACAAGTCCCTCACCTGGAAAGCGCACATAGAAGCTGTCATCGCAAAAACCAGAGCAGCCATGGCTCAACTCTATCCATTACTGGGGAGACACAGCCAGATGCCGCTAGCGACCAAGCTACGGCTGATCAAGGCCATCGCCAGACCTCAGCTCGCTTACGCCTCCGCGGTCTGGGGGTACGCTGCCCCCAGCTACCGCAAGCGACTTGCTGCTCTAGAGATGAAGCTACTCCGGATCGCCACCAATGCACCTTCCTACGTAAGGAACTCAACCTTGCGTAGAGACCTGCATTGGGATACCATCCACGAGTACATGAGGAAAAAAGCGGAGAAGACCTTCGAGAAAGCTCAGGACCACCCGAACGAGCAGCTACGATTCCTCATGGACTACGATCCGGACGAGAGGCCTCGCAACCGCAGAACCAGGTACCCCAGACCAAGGTCCCAGTTGGCACCCGCTAACTGGAACCTTGACTAGGAGACTAGGAGAATTTGCGGCTGCTCCCCCCCCCCCCCCACGGCGTGGATGCAGAGGACCAGGAACCACCGGGACCAGGACCCACCGGGACCAGGACCAACCAGGACCCGCCACGACCAGGACCCACCAGGACCAGGACCCTTCAGGACCAGGACCAGGAACAACATATTGGTAAGATGACTTGAAACTCTTGATTTTTCGAAAACAAGAGTTTCAAGAGAAACTAGCAGACCCTCTATCGATGATCGCTTAACGACATCGATAGAATGTGCGAGGTAAAGGGAACCAACCCGGCGTTCCCAGAGACTGAAACACATGAGGAGACGTTGTAGCAGACCGCAGGTCACGCACAACACATGGCCTACCGAGACGCTGATGAGTCGGGCCACGCGGAGGTTTAGGGTTTAGTGGGTATTAGGTGATCTCTTCAAGACCCTGGAGCCCCACACACGTCGTAGCTCGTGCTATGGTATGGTGCGTAAATGCATTCCCCCCTCGTTAAAAAAAAAAAAAAAAAAAAAAAAAACACCCAGTATATCGAGAGCAGCCGCGCGGGCAGAAGCCTAAGTACACCCTTCGGCTTTAATAGCAAATTTACTGCTTCTAGCGAAACCACTACCTAGGCAACCCACAAACCTCCGCTATCCGCTATCCAAAAATTAGCACTCAGCCCTGCCTCCTCCCTCCCCCCCGCTTGTTACAAGTTTTTTTATGACGGACGACCAGAATTTTAAAAAAATAGCAATCAGGTTAACAAGCCGAATTAACACGCCATCCATTAAAAAAACCTTAAACAGAAATATCAAATATTTAGAAACACAATTCATACTGATAAAAAAAATCAAAGTAACAACATTAACAATGCTGTTAAAAGAAAAATGACAAAAACCTTCGAAATCCTAACATGTTAACGAAAAAAAAAAACATATTTTCTTCCTTATTTGACAAGCACGCCATAAAATATATAGCACAGAACTCCCCCAGTTAAGATGAGGAAACTTCTCCATATTCTCTCGCCCTGGCATAAAAAATAGGCCTAAGCTGACTGAACCAGCTATTGGTTTGGTGTGTCTGTACAATCATTCTAAACAAGATATTTTTTCGTTTATTTTTCAATTTGAAAGAACCTTCCTATACGTTTTGAACAATAGTCACTTTTAATGACCGAAAACCTGTCTCGTATTTTTCGATTAATGTAACTGAAAGTGCAGCAAATGCGTCCAGAGTCCACAAGGTAAGCTTTAACGTATGTGGGACCATTTGATTTTCACACTATGAGTATACAATCGCTAGGTTCTATTAAGCAAAACGTCTCTATGTCAATATACTCGAAAATACTCGAATGAAAATCCATTACCTATCTCATTGTCATCTGATGAAAGGTTGTTTCCAGGTGAAGACCGCTATATCGAAAAACAAACGAGGATATCTAAAGTCTAAAAAGTATGATCGTCTTTGATAGTCCTGGTTAGAAACATGCATAACATTAGCATTGAATGTATAAATTGTTAGGTAGAAAATGTACTTTGAACTTTCTAGCATAGTACGTGTTGTAAAGTATTTGCATTTTCGAAATGCAGCATTAATCAGTGACAAGGGCACACTGCAAGAAAGCCATAAGGAATAAATAATCTAGGCGCATTATATTGACAACGAATAAACTGAATCAAACATGTCATAGTTTTGAGTGATGCGTGAGAAGTGTGTATCAACAATGCTAGAAAGAGATAGAAGTCGGGTGAAGACCGAAAGTCATCGCCTCATTGCCTAGCAACGATGACGCAGAAGGTCGTGCAATCTGTGACGTTGCAGATTGCCGCGTTAGCGTTGCTAGGTAACTCGATGACGAGCTTCATTATACAGCCGGCTTCTATCTCTTTTTGACATATGTGTCTATAAACGCTTCTGTCTCGTACTCATTGAACCCAAGCATTTAGACAAATTTGATTCCATTGAATGGAGAAATCCGAAAATGTATACATGTGGATTGAGAATTGATTTACATTTTTCTCCTCTCCTCGACATGCATTGTTCTCCATATCTACTTGAAATATTCCAGGAAGTGACCCGTTGTACTTTTAACCTTATTGTTTTCTATAAATAGGAAAAAATAGGCATATTTACTATACTGTACTTGAAAGGCTTTTCAGTGGCGATGCCTTGTAAATTGCGGGATAAAATCGTATTTAGCATATTGAAATTAGCTTTCATGCATTTGATTGACCTAAGAAATTAGTTGCAGTTCCATCAAATTATTAATGGTTATAAATACTTCTTCGTTAGGAAACTCACTACCTGGTTATTATTGCTTTTACTACCGATTATTCTTTTGTGAATCCATTATCGGCGTCCTAACAATTTTCCCATTCAATGCTAATCAACTGGGCATGTCCCTAACCACAATCACCAGAGATGACTGTCCTACCGAGACATTGAACATATTTATCATTTGCTTTCCGATATAAATGACCTTCTATCAATTGACAGTACATTAGGATTTCCTTTTTGGACTGTGTCTGCATAGATAATAAGATAAAAAGAGAAATACGTTAGCTAAAAAGACGTAAAACCTAGAAAGTAAAGGGATCAAGTCAGTCAAACAGACCCATACAATTAGTAAACAGACATTGTTCCCCTGCCCTACCGGAAATACTGTCCATCTGACAACGTTGCTCTGCATGATCGAGACCGGCGTACAGGCTGGTGAATCAAGAGAACAGAGTAAGAGGCGCGTATTGGAAACATTTCTCTATCAGTCTTGTTAGTTGTTGTAAATGCATATGTGAGGAATGTGCGTCGCGTTGGAAACGACTTTTTAGAAGAGTGGGGGTTGCTTTTTGAAATTGTATTAATGGATTGAGGACTCAGGAGAGCCTAGATCCCCAGGTATTTACAATACGAGTGTCAAACCTCGTTATCCCATGTATGCCTAACCAATTGCAAAAAAGTTATTTTTTTATTATCTTTTAAAAAACCTTATTAAAAGACGACACGTTGGAGGTATTTTCAATTTATTCTGAAAAAAAATCATAAACAGTTAGTTTTTTAGGATGTACTATACATAGTACATTAGGAATAAAGGTAGCTATAAGAATAATAATCAAAAAAAATATTGAAAATAGTACAAATATTTTAAAACACATCAATATTGCAAATTTTAAAGAGTATGATATTGAACAAAACTTTTCACGTGAAGGTCGACATCACATTTTCTACATCTAGTAGTCATGCGCTCATGACAGTGTGCACATCTTGTTTCTTTGCCTTGTGGAATGACTAAATGATCTAAGCGATCAATCTTATGTCACCAAAATTTCTTGATTTACCTTACTGGTAGGTATAAGCCTTCTTATGTTGTGTCTAGATAGTCGTAGTTACACTTCTTCTAAATTGTAATTGATCCACGTTATTTCCTCTCTTTTTATAAATATGCCAGGCGTTTGTCAGGGCGATATCTACACATTGAGAGATCAACGAGAAATACCATTTTTTGCCTTGGATTTGTACTCTGTATTGAGCCATATTCTGGTCTGACCTATCCACCCCGCCCAAACATTTATTAATAATACTATTTTACTGAATTTACTGGTTCAATTCCAATCGCTGTAGACCCAAAAGTTATAATATTGTTGTCATTTCATTTTACAAAAATTTAGTTTTTATCTTTTACTTTGGTATAATCAAACACTCCACGTTGTTCCTTTTTCATAAGTCTTGAATTTTTCAAAGAAGACATGGGTATACGATTTTCACGAATTGTTCCTGTACCACATATGCCTTTTTCAGTTAAGCTGTCAAACAAAGCTGGCGAAGAAAAAAAATTATGAAATACAAGATGAAACCTAAGATTAGCCCATTTGCTTTTTAGCCTATCAGCATAGCTCAATACAACTGATGCGCCAACACCTAAAGATTTGTAAGCCGCGTTCACATACGTCGAAGCACCCTGATAAGGTTCAAACCATGAGATGTAACCTAGAGTAGTAGCGCCAACCCAAAATTTGAACCCATAACGTATTGGTTTCCCGTGAATATACTGTTTATAACCACGTCGCCCGTTGTATGGAAGCATTGCCTCATCAATACTATGATGCTCTTCTGGTACTACGTATTCCAAAAAATGTTTATTTAGGTGATTGAAAAGACGCCTTAGTTTAGCAAATTTATCATTTGCATCCAGAGCTTCATTGTTTAGGAAGTGAATGTGAGACATTATAAATTCAAATTTATCGCGAGAAATAGCTTCAGAAACAAATGAGTTGTGTGAATCACTGGATTTTTCCCAATATATCCTTCTGCGAGATACACTACTGTAGCCACTTAACAATTAATATGCTTAGAAAACATTTGATTTCAGATTTGGTAACCATAATATTCCTGTTTTTCTGTTGAGCATACCGATTTGTCTCCTCAACTATTATGTTCAAAATTTCGTCACCAAAAAAACTGAAAAATATCTCGGTTGGGGACTGCTCTTGTTCATTTTGATTTTCGTTGTTTATTGGAAACGCATACTCATTCCTTGGCAAATCTTCTTTTACGTAATTATATGTTTTTTCTTTTTCACTTCCTTCCGATTATTACCCCTGATTTCACTGAGTGGTATTTCATCTTCTGAACTCCACATATCCTCGTTTTAATTCCCATTTACTTCGACCTCAGCTTGCATTAAGCTTCCTGGCAAATTGTTGATATCCAGTCTTGCTTCGTCTCCAGAATCCTCGTCGGTTATGTTACCGCATGCATTAGTGGGAGGTAACAAAGTGATAGACGCAGCTTCAATGTCGTCATCTTCTATCATTGCTAGCGCCTCATGCTAAGAAAAACCCCTGAAACAAATGTTCCTTCTCAAAATAATTGCTTATTCAAAAATGATTTACCTAAAACCATTTTATTTTTGTTTTGACTATGAACATATTCGTAGACCCTTTTCTTCCTGATGTACTAAATATAGTACACCTAACATTATCATAACCTCACAAACAAAGCATAAATGAAACACATCATAAAATCATAAAATCTAGAAGCCGTAACTAAGGAAATAATATTTTCATAAAAATAAACTAGTTTTTTTTATTTTATGTCATAAAAAACCTACTTACTTTGCAAAGCGTCCGCCATATTTATTCATCTTCTATTTTCCAATATACAAAAGCTGATTGATTTCACATACAAAATATTGCACAATACGCAAAATTACTCCGTACTGTACGAGATCCACCCGCAGCCGCGAGCTATTCAATTTAACCAAATCGTACAGATATCTACAGGAACAAACAAGTTTAGGCTGTAATATTCATAGTACATTAGGCATAAATGGGTTAATGTCTAATAAGTGATTTGAACTAGAGGGGTTGGGAGCGTACAACTCACATCAAAAATACACGGTCCCCCCACCCCTTATAACGCCCAACCCCAAACTGCAACACCCTACATTTTTTCTTTATAAAACTGATCTGAAACGAAGCTTAAGCGTTTTTTAATTTTTCGTGGTTTTCTCGCTTGCTCCGTCTATGCTGGACTGTTTTTCAGAAACTACAAAGCTGTTAACCTTGTGTGAGAATTTCATCCAAATCCAAGCGGTACTTTCCAAGTCATAGATGGGTCACGGATAGATAGAAGAATAAACAGACAGACAGACCGACAGAAATGAGTGACATGGTTTTTCGTAATGTACCTGTAATATAACATCCAAAAAAATATATCTTGTTTTCGGATTTTTTTGCGTTTACAATACTTCCTCGCCAGTGGCGCTGGATGTAAAAGACAGACTAGACTCAAAATTAACCAGGGTTAATGGCGTTCTGTTCCGTCATTAAGTGCATATGCAATCACACGAATCATTATACAGGGTGTTTTTGCAATTGTGAATGCACGAAATTTAGTTTCTTTCACCTGTTTTTTTTGTAAGTCTTATAAAAATGCCATTTTTATTCTCCAATCAAGATTTAGCGGATATTCATTTTGTGTATGGCTTTGTAAATGGAAACGCAGCAGAAGCAGCCAGAGAATACGCACGAAGATTTCCAAACAGACGACATCCAACTCGCTCAGTATTTGTAAGAGTGCATCGCCAAATAATTGAATATGGTTTTGGAAATCTCCAAAGGGATCAAAACATAAATTTTCGTCAGCGCAGATTTACCCGTATGATTCTGAGTGAGTTTGATAGAGATCCGACAACAAGTGTTAGGAGAGTTTCTGGTGCCTTGGGAATTTCAGCAAGCCATGTTCACGGTGTTCTTAAAAATGACCATAGACGTCCTTACTATTTGCAACCTGTGCAAGGACTACAGCCAGGGGGCGGAGAACGAAGAATCACATTTTGTCAGTGGATTCTTGATAGAACTGATAATAGCAGGGAGTTTTTAAGTAACGTTTTATGGATCGATGAGTCATGCTTCACTAGACGTGGGGTGGTAAATTTTCATAATCAACATATTTGGTCGCATGAAAATTCGCATGCAGTTCGGGAAAGAAATTTTCAGCATGAATTTAGTGTGAACTTGTGGATTGATATCTACCGTAATCGACTATTTGGACCCTACCTTTTGCCTGCAAGGTTAAATGCTGCGACCTTCTTGGAATTTTTAAAGGCTGAACATGCAAATATGTGGGATTACGTTATGTTAGATTTAAGAAGATTGGCCTGGTTCCAGCTTGATGGTTGTCCAGCTCATTATTCGAGAATAGTTAGAAACTGGCTGGATGAAAATTATCCAGAAAGATGGATCGGCCGTGGAGGACCAGTCGCCTGGCCTACACGATCCCCTGACCTAAATCCATTAGACTTCTTTGTGTGGGGATTTCTAAAAGAAAAAGTATACCAGATTCCCGTAACCACAAGAGATATGCTAATAGACAGAATCAGGAATGCATGTGATGAAATAAGGCCTTATTTGAATAATACCACGTTCGATCATTCGTAGATGTGAATTGTGTATTGTACAACTGGGTTTACATTTCGAGCAACTACTTTAGATTTTGTATGTTTGTCCTAACTATCAAATAGCATTTTAGTTGTAAATAATTAGTTTAAATTGTTAAAAATAATATTGGAAAATTAAACAAATTAATATTCTGTTTTTTGTGTTTATTTGGAGTTAGGAATTATTGCTGTGTTTAAAAACACAATCTAAACGATCATCTTAATTACTTGTAATGCCCAAATCGAAAATGTACAAAAAATATTATTTCCCCATAAATAATTAAAAATGCATCGAACCTTAAAAATCGAAATATCTCAAAAACAGCTAACTATAACGAAAACTGACAGGAGAACTTTTTTATGCTGAAAAGTGCGAAGAATCAGATTTTTATTCAAAAAGCAAAAAATTGCACTAAGAAAAAGATTTCGGTCATTTTAATACACTACAGGTACAGTAGAGAGCGCCCTCTAGCAGCTACAGTAAAACTATGCACATGGTTCGTTTCGTCGTATCAAAAAACCCTTGTATACGGATTTTCACTGTTATACATCAAATATTGTTCGAAATATTAAAAAAAAATATTTTAGAAAGTAAATTTAAACACCCTGTATTTCGAAAGCCACGCATTTTTCGACCCATGCTTATAAATATAGACTTTATGCATTAATTTCAAAAGTTCTATCGAATCTTGAAGTTATACAACAATAAACTGAAACACCCTGTAGAATCACGATTTCATTATTGTTGACATTTGGAATGAGAACATTCGAAGCTACGTTCCCAGAAAACATCCAACGAAAGGTCCATCTTCTTAAAAATGATATTATTGGTCACTTTTGAATGATATTTCGCAATCATATCGAGTCAGCTCTAAGAAAGTTTCAATATCAGAATGAATATATTATATGATTTATTAAATGAGTAATATACCACGTAGGTTATTCATTTGCTGCTGTGATATAGTGTCAAGGCGAAAATTAAATACGGCAAGATTGTATATATCCTACATTCCGAAATTTGAAGAGACCATGAAGAATATTCTAAAAGCTGCGGTGACCTCTTAATGGGATATTGTTGCCAAAGTAGTGGCGATTATGAAACAACAGCTAGAAACACGCTTAGCAGATGTTTCGGTGAAGTCGATGCGATACTGGGTAGTTACAATTGAACACATATTGGGATAGGTTACGTAAATACGGCAAAACACTATGTATGAGCATTATGAGAAGATGCACCGACAAAAATACCACTAAAAATTAATCAACGTCGAAAAATCCGCGTAGACGGAATGTTTTAAGAACCAATGTTACTCTTTCGTTGAAAAATATCTTTTTTTTTCGTTTCAAATGTAAACCACACAACAACTATGCAAACTAATCAGGGATAAAGGCAGACAAGGCATCCAACTGCCAATGCGACTCTAAACTTTAACTAGCTCATGCTTCAAGCTGCTTGTAAGCCCAATATCTCTGATTTTATTTAGATCATGTTTCTAAAATAACGAAATAGTTTTGAACAACCAAACCAAACCGGAACGATTTTTATGCAATGCCCATCTGTTTAGTTCTGAACGAGTTCTCTATCGGAACTTGAACAAACCTATGATGCAGTTTGATGTTTCTGAGAGGCCATACAAATTTAGGCATCCAGTTCCAACGGATTGTTGACCTTTTGCTAATAAGTGGTTCGTTCAGATTTGTGGAAGCTAAAATTACCGGTGACATTGTACTCGTAGAAAACACTTCTCATCAAGAACCCTAATATTCTTGCAAAACTTAGGTAATGTCTGGCTTGAAGCACTGCTGTTAACATCTGCGGGGCTGTTGTTCCAACTGCAGTGGCCATACTTGATGAGATGTAGAAACCGTCTGGTCGACGTAATACTATTTTTGGTATAATTATCCTTTTGCAAAATTTTTAATCAATTTATGTAATTCCTCGTTTTTGTCTATTAAAATTACATCGGTATGCATTTTGGGTGTCCAGTGAGTAATTTTTTAATTGTACCTTAAGCATTTTGACATACGAATACTGTTCTACTTCATTATTCAATAATTTGTTAAACTCTAGTAATCCTTTTTGAAATACAGATTTGTTAGTTACTCTGCTATTACAATATTGCAGATAAAAATCTGTACTGGCTCTAGTTTCATGGGTATGATAATTACTGCTTAGTTATCTGAAATGGAAAGGGGGGTCGAGTGATACCTTATTTTAAAGGTCTTTCAATTCCCTTTATAATGATGTAAAATACATGAGCTTCAGTTAAGTAGTTTTGAAGATTTGTTGATTTAAAGCTTAAAGTAGACTTTAATAGGCACATCAGATTAGTTTGTACTACTTTCAGAAGAAATTTAACTAAAAGAATTTACTTAGTAAGTAAATGTTTTTCTTCACTACGCCCATGGTTTGTTTTTCGTATTGTTGTTGAAAATAGCTACTGGAGCGTTTTTTTGTGGCAAAAACTTACTTCTGGATTGGTAGAAGAGGTGCCATTGAATGGCCCCCAAGATCGCCAGATTTATCACCTTTGGATTTCTTTATGTGTGGTCATTTAAAAAGCAAAATCTATGCTACTCAGCCAACATCATTAGAAGACCTGCGAAAAAGATTTGTGAATGAGTGCCTTCAAATTACTCCTCATACATTGCAAAATGTGCGGCAACGTTTTGAGCAAAATCTTTATTATTGCATGGAGAGTCATGGTGGCCATTTTCAACATTTACTTGCCTAACGGGTCAGTTCATTCTTCATTTTTAAATTACTTTGCTGCCAAATGTATTGATCTCCACTAATGATGATGTATTAGTATTATTTAAGCTTTAAATCAATAAATCTTTAAAACTACTGAACTGAAGTACATTAATTTGATATCGTTATAAAGGGAATTGAAAGACCTTTAAAATAAGGTATCACTCGAACCCCTTTCCATTTAAGATTTTGGGGGTGGTGCCAACCCCGCTTAGGGGGCTGAACGTGCTAACGTGATTTTTTGCCATACTTGTGTCCCCCTCGAAAACAAAATCGACGGGTCTGAGCGTTATTCAAAAAAAAACTGAGCTGCCAGTAAATGCATTTGTTTCGTTTTCGATGCGCCACCCTGTATATGCATATACATATATTACTTTCAACCACTGCAGTACTTTTAACATAGAACTTAATCTCTATGACAATTCCAAAGTTCTTGTTCTACAAATATTTTTCCATGGGGTTTTTGACCTGGCTAGTACGTAGTTCTACTTGGAGAATTTTATGTCTTCTGGTGGGTTGTTATTATCCGTATTCTACGATTCAAGTAATGTACAGGCTTTCATTTCTTCAACGGTCTAAGAAACTGAATTTGATAAGTGTTGCAAGAAAAAAGCATGTCAGTCATTAGCAATATAGCCACAGTAATTACCGTTTCTTCAAACAAAGTCATTCGGTGGAAACAGTATCGTAGAAAAAATGTATTCCACTTACTTTACATTGCTGAAAGGTTATATAATCCAAATACAAAAAACGCAGTGATAGCTCAGTCACCAAATCACTAAAAGTTTATAGGACACTCCCAGATGACATCCTTGTATATTCTCCGAGACGTGTCTAAGTCTAGTGTACGACTTGTTCATGAAGAAGTCTCTTGCGATGATGCTTCAGAACCCAGAGCAAGACTGCCCTTCCAACACTAAAGTTTCTTAAGTAGGCCTAGATCCCACAACTTACTACTCGTCGTTGCTTATCAAGGCGGTCGTAAGGACCTCAGCCTTCATGTCATAGTCACAGTAATGTCAGTGTCTGTCGTTACTCTGTCAGGCCTAGTGGCCCAGAAACCAGACAAGTTGTAGAAAAAAAAAGAGGAAAGGTAGGTAGTATCCAGGGTGTCCCGAAAAAAATGTGCAATATTCTACCAGCGATTTCTGGAGCTTAAAATATGAAGAAAAGTTTATATAAACATAGGTCGACAAACGTCCCCTAAGGGCGCTACGGTCTTTTAAAGGGCTCCCCTGAAGATGGTTTTTCCTTAATATTTCCGAAACGTGTTGAGATAAAGACATAAAATTTGGTATTCTAGCCTAGTTTTTTATGCTGGATTTAAAAATATTAACAATTTTAGGCAGTTTGTTTTGGAAGCGTATGTAACAGGGACGGACTCAGGTTATTTCAACCCCAAAATTTTTGTGTTATTCTACTTCTGAAATTCAATTTTAGAATTTGAAAATTTTGGGTTTTCTACATAAAAAAGGTACTCTTATTACATATCGATAAATTGTGCCATTTTTGAATAAAATCAAACTAAAAAATTTTTCACATGATGGGAAATGTACTGCGAATTTAAATGAATTGTTGATTATACATAGTTAGCCATGACTGCAAACAAAAGTTGTTTTGTTTTGTTATGACTTATTTTGACGTTAGGCTGACATTGTTTGCAGTGTAAAATTACTAGATTAAAAACAAAATTTTTATTAAATCGATTTAAAATGCCAAGATTTATAGACAGGGAATTGACTGACATACATTTTGTGTATGGGTTTTGCAAATGGCAGTTCATTGGCAGCCGTAAGAGAATATCAAAGAAGATTTCCCAATCGCATAGTACCTGGACGTCGAATGTTTACTGATATTCACCGGAGTTTGTCAAACCATGGAAGTTTTCAGCGCATGCAGAGCTCAGGAAGGCCACTGGGACATCATCGTATGTATATTGCTTTAAATATGTTTGAAAATAATCCGCAAATAAGGATACCAAATTTTTCAGAAAATATGGATATACCTCAATTAATAGTAAGACAAATTTATGAATACCTATTTGACAGTTATCCTAAAAATAATAATTTTAGATAGGAAGAATGACAAGGATGCAATGATTATCCTTATCATTTTAAACGGGTGCAGCATTTAACGGAGGCAGATTTTTTACCCCGAGTCGAGTTTTGCCAGTGGATATTAGCAAATGAAAACACTACTCCTAGAATATTATGGTTGGATGAGTCAATATTTACTAGGAATGGTGCTTTTAATTTCCATAACATGCATCACTGGTCAGATGAAAATCCAAAAGTTGTTCGCCGTACAAGTTTGCAACATAGATTTTCATTGAACTTGTAGGAGTAATTGGGGATCAAGTAATTGGGCCTATTGTACTTCCCAATCGTCTTAATTCAGAGGTGTATCTGAGCTTTCTTCAGAATGAGCTCATGGATATAATACCATTGGATGTGCGCCAGCAGTTTCAAGAAAATATGTTTTTTCAACATGATGGCGCACCTGCACATTTTGGTCGCAATGTTCGAAATTGGTTAAATGTCAATTTTCCAAAGAGGTGGTTAGGCCGAGGAGGTCCTATAGCGTTGTCGTCACGTTCACCTGACCTAAATCCATTGGATTTCTATTTTTGGGGGTCACTAAAAGATCTAGTTTACTCGACTGGAGTAAATACTCAAGAAGATTTACTAAAAAACTGTCTAAAATTGTTAATATTTTTGAATCCAACATAAAAAACTAGGCTAGAATACGAAATGTTATGTCTTTATCTCAACACGTTTTGGAAATATTATGGAAAAACCATCTTCAGGGGCAGCCCCTTTAAAAGACCGTAGCGCCCTTAGGGGACGTTTGTCGATCTATGTTTATATAAACTTTTCTTCCTATTTTAAGCTCTAGAAGCCGCTGGTAGAATATTGCGCGCTTTTTTGCTGAATTTCAAAAGTGAGGGAGATAAGAATTAATTATATTCACTGTACACTGCTGAATTACAAACCATATACATGCTACTAGGAATTATACAAAAGGGGGGGGTGATAATTTCCCATAATTCTCCTCAGTTTTTCGTAATTTATAACTTTGAACATAACCTCTCCTCAGAAAGCACAACATTAAAATAACCCGTCGGGCACAGCCAACAGATATACTTCATTGGCAGCATATTCAGTAATGATTTTCTCACACAGCAAATATCAGTGATTTTATACACATGCAGAACAATAAACATAATCATCCCTATGCGATCACCTCAAAAAACATATGCAACCAATAATGCGTGTAGTTTAGTTGAGTGATTCCTCCTTAGATGGACGATCACAACGATCCTAGTGAGCAAACGTGGAATGACTCTTTGCGCCCTAAAAACTACCATGCGGATCATTTTTGAGAAGACGTCAAGCTTGCATTGCTGCTGAAGGAACATTTATTGTAAGTGGCGTTACTGTCTGTCCTGCTCTCACTACGAAGAATAACACTGTTCGTCACTCCGTCTAAGAAAGGATTGAAATTTGTAGTAATTTGAACTACGAGGAAAAGATCATCACAGGTTGTATTTTTTTGCCGACTTTTTTAAAGCCTGTAGTTTGAAAAGTACACGACACAGTATTTTTCATATTTATCTGATAACTATTGTATCTGGGTCCGATTTATTCAATCTTGATCAAATATGTTCACATATGTAAAGGTTCTTTCCGGATGAATATGCACTTGCACATTCAACATATTTGTGAAATTGTATAAATTCGAAATACCATTTCTGCACAGCTTATATCAAATTAATCTTAGCATTTAGGGCCTGCTCTAAATTTTGTAAGAAATTGGATGGAATGACGCAAAGGACTACTGCGCATTCGACTTCGTTCTATCAACAAAAAAGGTCATGCTTACAAAACACAACCTTCATGGATATCTTTCTTTCAATATTTTACTGCTGCATATCTGATAAAATTTCCGGAACAGGTAGATTATAGGCAGTTGAACGAGACGGATAAATAAAGGTTTACTAAGAAAGTAGTATACATATTTCCTAAATCAAATCTAATCCCTTGACCATACCAGGGTACACTACGGCACAACTGTTCGTGCTGTAAAAACACCTCGAAACGTAACGCCTGGAGTACCAGTGGTGCTTTGATAGGGTTTCCATCTTGAAGGATTTTCTTCCAAGCTTGGGAAATTTTTATTTGGGGAATTTTTTGGTAATATAATGTTCTGGGTGACATCACACGTCTCGTAGATAGAAAGCATCCCCTGCCCTTTAAACCAAGCCTACCCCTTTCTATTAATTAACGGTGATTTGAGTTTTTTTTTTTTGGAATGGCAGCAAATTTGAGGGATTTTTGTGCTTCTTCTGTGAAATTTGTGTCCGACCGATCTAGAAACGCTGCGCTTTGACAGATCCGCCATATGAACACTTTGCTTAGTCGAAGATCGGCAGTTATTACGTAACTTCACAAGTGACATTACGTTGGGTTCTTTGACATTATGTAGGTCTTTATGACATTATGTTAGTACGAGGGATGTCTTTTAAGTTTTGCATATAGAAAGGTAGTTGGCCGCGCGGATTGAACGTCAGTACTTAATCTTAACCTCAGTCTTTAGTAAACCTAAATTCACAAGTTTCACAACAATACGTGCAGTGTTCTCACTACAGTGAATTTTTAAATGTCACCAAGTCATTAGAAAAATGGAACTCAACTGTGAGCATTACCGCGCGATAATTTATTACAACTTTCAGAGGCAATTATCGCAACAAGAATGCCTTGCTGAGTTACTGGCAGTTTTCGTCAACGAAGCGCCACATCAGTCGACAATTTCCCGTTGGTATGGAGAATTCAAACGTGGACGGGTGAGTCTTAGCGACGATCTCACGGTGGGTGCACCAAAAACGGCAGTCACCCAGGAAAACGTCGATGCTGTGCGCAAACTCATCATGTGATATATCGCGAGATTGAGGCGTCCTTGAAGATCTCAAAGACCTCAATTCAAAAAAATTTACATGAAGAATTAGGAGTAAGAAAATTAGTTTCTCGTTGGTTCTGTTGACTGAAGAGCAGAAAGCAGCCAGGGTTAATTGGTGTCAAAAAACGCTTGACGGTTTCAATTCCGGAAACTCAGCATTTTTAGAGGTGACGAATCCTGGATTTACTGTTATGAACCAGAAAATAAACGATGCGGATGTGTATTAATCTTCGTGGAGAATGCTTCGAAAAAGAATAAAGTCATTTAAAACTACCTACCGTGTTGTTTTATTTCCATATGCAAAACTTAAAAGACATCCCTCGAATTAGCAACTGCTAAATGAACTCTTTGCACTAGCTTACTTAATCTTAGCGGTTTTTTTTACATTTCTTACGTTACTGTTAAATCTTGATTTTCATAAATGATAAATAATAGTAGGACAGATTACAGCAGGGTTGCAGATACCTGCAAATACCAAATAGAGGGACCAGCGAAACCTGTCCAATAATTTCATGTGCAAGTTCTTGTCAAGGAAATAGGATAAAACATTTAATCGTGATATATAGTTTTTGAGCTCGGTTCAAGAGTTTGAACTCAGTTCTCTAAGAGGGAACAAAGGATGCATGTCACAGGGAAGCTCTGTTATACTCTAGGAAAGTTCACATTAGATGCCCACGTCGTCAAGGCAGACTTGGCTATGTATAAAGAGATACAGGAAATTTTTTTGAAGGATGGGAGCTGCCAGATATAAGCGAAAGAGGCTGCGAAAACCAAAAGTTCGGCAATTATGGTCTTACAAACAAGGTTAAAAAATGCGTAAATATGAACCCATCACAAAATCTCTCCGGGACCATGTATCGCAAAGCGTAGGCTTTAACCTAAATATTTGCCAACATCATAGAACACATTTGCTACCGAGTCTTGAAGGGTTAAACATACCCGTTTTTAGGGGCTTTCAGACATTGAATCACTTATAACTCGAAAACGGTTCTAGAGAAGATTTACTCAAGGCCTTTTTTGTTCGGAAAAATCCAGTACGGGCGAAAAATAGACGTTTAATAAATAAATCAATGTTTGAAAGCGGCCACTTTCAGTGTCGGCGGGACCATGAGTACCTCAGAAATATCGTCCGGCCATAGTGCCAGGAAATAATGATTCGATAAGCAGACTGTACGAGGGATGTCTTTAAAGTTTTGCATATGGAAATAAAACAACACGGTAGATAGTTTTAAATGACTTTATTGTTTTTCGAAGTATTCTCCACGAAGATTAATACATATCTGCATGCGCTCGAACCAATTTTCGATGCACTCATTCCACTCGTTTGCTGGCAGATCCAAAACGGCATTTTTGAATGCGTCAACTGCTTCTTCTGGTGACTGGAACCTTTGACCACGCAGTCTGTTTTTAATTTTCGGGAAAGTAAAGAAATCGTTAGGACTTAGATCAGGACTATATGGAGGATGGTCCAATAATTCCACGTTTTCTTCCGTTGCCTTGTTTTTTGAGCTGTGTGCGAGCTTGCATTGTCTTGGTGGAGGATGATTCTTCTTTCGGGTTTGATTTTTCGAAGCTCGGTGATGACCTTTGGCAAACAAATGGTGGTATACCAATTCGCAGTAACAGTTCTTTGCTCATTAAGAAGAATTGTTGCAATATGACCCGCTTTTGACACAAATGTCGCGACCATCTTTTTCGAAACACTTCGAGAACGGATGTCTTTTGTTGGCTTTTCTTCACCTTGGAACACCCAAACAGCCAACTGTGGTTTATTTTCTGGTTCATAACAGTAAAACCACGATTCATCAGCACTAAAAATGCTGTACGCATTTTTTGAGTTTCCGGAATTGAAACGGTCAAGCGTGGCGCTTCGTTGCCGAAAACAGACAGTAACTCAGCAAGGCATGCTTGTTGCGATAATTGTCTCTGAAAGTTGTAATAAATTATGGCGCGAAAATGTTCTCGGTTGAGTTCCATTTTTCTAATGACTTGGTGAAACTTAAAAATTGACTGTAGTGAGAACACTGCACGTATTGTTGTGAAACTTTGAATTTAAGTTTACTAAAGAGTGAGGTTAAGATTCAGTACTGACGTTCGATCCGCGCGGCCTACTATGTTTCTATATGCAAAACTTAAAAGACATCCCTCGTATCCCAGCATCTGTTCAAAAATTAGTCGGTAATGTGGGAACCACGAATTGGATAGTTAACCCTGAAGAGCATTTTACTTTGAAGCATATTTTCGCTCTTTTAGTCAGGCAAAGTTGAAAAATTACGAGTAGTATAGTATTTTGATGTTCTGTTACAAATACATATAAAAATCAGATACTTTATGCTTTTGATTTATATCATCTGTTATATCAGTCTACAATTCAAAAAGAAAATATACCCCCAAAATTCCTATATTGATGCTGACACGGCACAGTAGAAATCTATAAATTCCTCAGCCCTTCTGTAGGAGAGAGAAGACTATGAAAATCAAGGAAGCCATAGAGGTGTCCTACACTAAATGCAGAAACGACTGTCGATACGGCCCTTTGAAAAATGTTTGCACGTAATTTATATCGAGTATGATGTCAATGTTTGATTTAATTTTGGTTTTCCAAACAGTTCTCTGTAAGACTTCTGTTTCGTTTAAATAAGCTGGAAATACTGCGGTGCTGCTCAATTAAAGCATGATATGCATATAATTTTCTGTCAATATGCCTGACAGATATTTAGTTTTGTATGTAACAAATCTTATTTTCTTCAAACTATATGCTGCATGAATGTCCCAGCTCTAAAAAGGTTCATAAATTGTCCACTTTGTCAATGTTTTAATTTGTAACGTTCATCTTAAAGGAAATATTTCAATAATCGGATAGATGTATTGATTATGACGTGAAGGATGGAAAATGCGTCTTTCCAAAGTTCACTGTTAATGCTATAGTGCTGAATAAATGAATGATTTTACAAAACTCATTCTCAACTGTTTACTTTATATCATTCCAGTCTTGCCTTTATATAGTATTGCCATATTATCAGGAAAACCGAGTCTTGTACACTCGCAGTTAATTTCGGATATAGCATTAAAATAAACATTGAAGAAAAGAGGACAGAACACTATACCCTGAGGTACACATTCAACAGACATACGTATATACTCACTGAATTTTGATAGTTTCACTACTTGGAACCTTTTTGATAAGCAACTTGGCATTAAAGAATATGTGTCCTCGAAAACCTAATTTGTCTAAAATCTATAACAGTAAATTGTGATTAACTGTATGGAATGCCTTTTTTAGATCGAAAAATACACAAATTGATGACCAATTCACTAGACTTAGTATACCATCTGTAATAGACCTTCCCGCTACAAAACCGTATTGATTTGGACATAGAATTTTGAATTTATATGTACCTGCAGGTTTGTATATTTGACATCTGCTGACTAGACTATACATGTCGTAGTGCTATGGACGGTTATCAACCTATGACCTAGGTGATCTGATCGTGATGTTTCAATTGAAGAATCGTTCCACATCGGTACGACTTCATTTGACCATAAATGATATAATAATTACTTGATCGCGGACAGGAGCATTTGAAATAATTAAGAGGTTATTGCTTTGATTTCTGATCGAAACAAGCACCTTCACATCACCATCTGACACCTCTTTTTTTGTAAAAAATAATACACAAAATGCAGTGTGAAGTGCAGTGAACTTGACCCCAATTGTTGAACGGTAAATCTCCTCTAAGTAATTAGCTTTTATTTACAATCATAGATCAGACTTCATTAGTGTGAAGAAGTGCAGTTCAATTAGCAGTACCGGTCATTGAACAAAGATACGATCTTCAATTTAACCTTACGATTGGAACAATGCTATGATGAATAAAGCGTTAGTGCATACAAGTATAAAATAATGTACTACGGAATAAAAAACCCCATTAATGTTAAGCAATCACTAGGCTATTGATTTAGTCTAGATAAAACATAGTGGTACCTTTTATATGTCAGCAAATTCAATGTTCTTTCCACAGGATGTCTACCAATCCAGGTGTCTTGGGGGGAGGGTAGTATCTAGCTGCTAGTCACAACCACGGGCGTAGATAGGTAAGAGGAGTTTGGCCCTAAATTTCCTTTACCCTAATATTATCTCTAAACCTAAATTTCAAATACAATGGGACAAGAAATGCGCGACTATTCCGGGCAATGTCTTCGCATCTGATGGGAAAAATATTCTAATCTATTTTCTTGGATAATCTTATTTAAATGGGACCCCTTTCAACGGATCTGTATGTCAGGTGTACAAATTTGTGTCAAAAATACACTGCCACGCAAAACTAACCGGACAAACAAAGTTTTGTTCCAATTAAATTTATTATAGCTTTTTAAACTTTGCATCAATTTCGTTAATTTTATTGTCAAGTTGTAGGTGATTTCATCGTCATTATCATCGACTGCCGATCTAGCAAATAAAATTGAAAATGTTGGTTGTTATACAGGGTGCAACTAAACAATTAACTTGAAAAATTACAGTGACATCATTGGTAAACAAATGACAGATGTGCATCATCTGCCATTAATTGCCTAACAGCGCTCAGGTCCATACAGCAGATTATTAGTCCCCTATTAAGCGCCACTAAGGCATTGCCGGCGATCTTTCCGCTAAATGGCTAGGTACACTAGCAAACAGCCTGAATTCATCAAAATTCTTTTCTGGAATTATTTGGGTCTTGGAGATGTCCCGAAAAAACGGGAATTTCATCAAGCTCTTTTGGATGAGAACGTAGATGTAGCTCCGCTGCAGGAATCATTGCTTAATCCGGGAGATCGTCTAGCTTTCCCGAATTATGATATTATCCGCGCTGATAGATTAACTGGACGGGGTGGCGAGACAACTTCCGTGGTAGTGAATATGACGGGAGGTATCTCGTTGAAAATCACATCGGTTTATGTCAGATGTGGTGCCAGGCTGCAAGAAACGGATCTAGAAGTCCTGTTTGACTGCTCGGGTCCGCTTATTGTAGCAGGGTAATTTAACTGTTCGAGCATGGCAGTCTAGGTTAAATTCCACCAGTGGGATTCGACTTTACAACAATGTGATACGAAACGGCTACCTCATACACAGCACTGAGGAGCCGACTCACCACCCATTGAATCACCTTCAGGGACCAGATGTCATTGACTTCGCGATATCTAGAAACTGTAGATTCAGTGTCAGTTCTCGAATCATGTATGACATTTCGAACGATCATCTTCCTATCGTACTGGAAGTGGGTAATGAGCAAACCTTGGAAGGGGAAACTCTTCCAAGGAAAAGGGTTGATTGGGAGCTATACAAGTCGCTCCTTAGAGAGTTCCCCAATATCCCGATGATAGATGATGAGAACGATATAGATGCTGCTCAAGCGGAGTGGACAAGAGTTCCGTTCAGCAAGCTCTGCAGCGTGCAGCTGTACTACCAGTATGACGACACGGCAGACCTTTTCTCCCTGCAGACATTCGCCAGAAAATTTCTGACAAAGGAGCTGCAATTAGGTAAGCGAAGAGGTCTTGTCACCCAGATGACAGTCACAGAGCAACGAATCTTGTTAATGATGTGAGAAATGCTCTTCATGAATTCCGTAATGAGCAATGGAGCGACTTTCTGTCGGGGATGCTTGACTCAAGTATTCCTCTCTGGAAAGTTGCAAAGTCGCTCAGAAACTGAAAGCGAGAACAACTCCCGCACATCCACGGTCCCAGGGGCATAGTCTGTAGGACAGAGGAAAAGGTCGAGGTTTTCGCTGATGCAATGGAAAGTCAGTTCTCTCCCAACTATGACCTTGATAATGACCTCGACGAGAAGCAACATATTGTAAGATCCGTCAGGAGACATTTTAGGGCCAACGGCGTCAGTGGCAGTAGTGCCTCCCTTAGTGATTTTTCCTCAGAGGAATCTTCAGAAGATTCCTCAATTGAGCTGCACGGCACATCAGCAGAATCTCCTGAGACTCCGCATTGCACACCAGCAGAGCTTCAAGGTCATATTCAAGACCTCAAGGTGCGTAAAGCACCTGGAGAGGATCGAATCACTAATAAGGCGCTGAAGCTACTTCCGCGGAAGTCCTTAACTTATCTCGTGGCAATAATCAATGCCATGCTAAGGACCTAGCACTTCTCAACGGCGTGGAAGACCGCTGATTCCAAAGAAGGTGGGTTCAATATTCCCCCAGGATTACCGCCCCATTAGTCTACTGTCAGCTCCTTCTAAGCTCGCTGAAAAGGTGATTCTACGACACCTTGAAAATTTCTCGGCAGACCACAATGTGATTCCTGACGTGCAATTTGGCTTTCGGTCTGAGCCTAGTACGGAGCTACAGGCCATAAGGCTTGTTGAACGAGTAACCATGGGGTTCAACTGTAACGAAAGTACTGGCATCTTGTTACTGGATGTCTCATAGGCATTTGATAAGGTGTGGCACAAGGGCCTTCTCTACAAATTGATCCATAAGAGCTTCCCCTTCTGGCTCCTAAAACTTTTGAAATCCTTTCTCGAGGGTAGGAAATTTCGGATCAAAATTGATAACGTTCTGTCGACAACACGGCCCATCAAAGCCGGTGTCCCTCAGGGTTCGGTTCTTTGACCAGTCCTTTATTCACTTTTTATTAATGACGTCCCTTGCCCCAGCAGTTGTGAAACCTATCTCTATGCTGATGACACTGCCCCGGTGGCCCAGTCGTACTCTGGGGATGTAGTTCACGACAGGCTGCAAAGTGCAGTGGACGGCGCCCCGTCTGAGGTTTCAGTGAATGGAGCTCGGGTACCATGGGAAAGCTCTGATAAGTATCTCGGTGTCACTCTTGACAAGGGGTAACCTAGCAGAAGCACACTGAAGCGTTAAAAACTAAATTCCAAATCTCGTTTCGGCAACTCTACCCTATGCTATGTAGAACATCAAAATTAAGTTTGATCAACAAAGTCCGGCTATACAAGATGGTTATTAGACCAGTGATCACTTACGCAAGTGTGGATTGGTGTTTTCTCGCCAAAACGCATTTGCGTAGCCTGCAGGTTTTGCAGAACAGAACCTTGCGTACAATCACTAACGCCCCATGGTATGTTTCCAACGAGACCCTTCACAGAGACCTTGACATCCCTTACCTAAGGGACTACATCAAACAACAAGCGCAGCTACGTTGCAGTCAAGCAGAATCGCATAACAACCCTTTGTTGCTCGAGTAGACTACACAGTCGAGCAAGTTCGCAAGCACACAAGGCCGCGACTCGCACTGTGAACAAAATTAAATCGTGCGACTTTAGGTGCAACCAAAATTATAATTTTTCTTCAACAACCAATCCCAAAATTAACTTTAGGATCAATTTAAAATTACCGAATACTAACTAGCAATGCCAAGGCACCCCTCAAATTGATGCACTTCTTTTTTCTTTGCTCCCCCTTTCTTGTTCCCTTCTTTCTCCCTGACTTTGTTTGGTATCTGGGCAACCAGACCTGACAGACCTACTGACTTACAAGACTTCAACCAAGAGCAAAGGTCCTACGGACCGCTCTGACAGACAATGGCGAATAGTAGTATCATTAGTAATTAGAAATTGCTATCAAAAATAAGTATTTCCAACCGCCTGTTCCAACGCAGCTACACTTTGAAATCCTCCATAGTTCTGCCTAACCCTTCTTCCTAACGTATCCCACATCTGCTCAACGGGCTTGAGATCAGGACTCCTTGGCGGCCAGTCCAGTACTTGAATTCCAACATCGTTGAGGTATTACCTAGTCATTCTGGCTGTCTATGGCCGATCATCATCTTGCATTAGGAGAACATTTTCTCCTATACAGGGCATGTGATGAACCACATGTTCTTCCAAACACTCCGTAATGTACTTGGTGTTCTCGTATCGAAATAAGATCTTTGTCGGATTCCAAAGGAATACCGCCCCGTACAATCACTCCTCCACCACCAAGTTGCACTTTAGGAGCGAAACAACTTTGAGCATGGCGTTCTCCACGCCTTATCCACACTCTTTGGCGCCATCAGGTGAATATCTGGTTTAACGAGACTCGTATGTAAAAAGAAAGTTTTTCCAGTCGTCCATATCCCAATCTACAAGAGTTCGAAAAAATACCAAACGCTGCCTTCGATGACCTACATCCAATAGAGAACCTGTAGCAGGTACACAAGATGATAGGTTTCCTTCTATCAACCATCGGAGTACGGTATCAGGTGAAACTATGGTACTATGAATCTCATCCAATCTTCGAGTCAAAGATGTAGCAGGAACTGTCCTGTCTCGAAGAGCTTGAAGTCTCAGAAACCAATCTTCAACTGCGTTTGTCACTTTTCGTCTTCCCTGCCAGGGTCTTCTTGGGTAAGAACCAGTTTCTCTAAATCTTTGTATCGCATCGGATACCCTACTGCGTGGAACGGCAAGCCTTTCTACGATACACCGAATAGGACGACCATCATCTTGTAAAGCTACAGCTTGCGCTACTTGTTCCGGTGTCATTTTTTTGAGTACTGCTTGACAAGAATCTTTTTCACATGTTACTTGGAACAACTTCCTACCCGCCAAAGCCTGCTTGAAACAATTTCTTGTTTATTGCTACTATTCGCATGCTTTTCTTCAAAACAGCACATATTCTTCAATAATTGAGACATTGACATGAATCAAAAAAAAGAACTGCTGAGAAAGGTTGAGGCTTAGATTTCCCATACGAGGACACACTATTTGGTAATCCAATGTTTCCATAGGATGTTCAGCACAAGGTCAGGGCAAAATGCACCTTTTAGTTACACCCTGTATAACAACATTTTCAATTTCTTTGCAAGATCGACAGTCGATAATGAAGACAACAACTTGACGAAAAAATTAACGAAATTGATACAAAGGTTAAACAACTATTCAAAATTTAATTTGAATAAAATTTTGTTTATCTGATTAATTTTGCGAGGCAGTGTACTTCAAACAATTTTTTTTACATTGTTTCATTAGCATCGATTTTTAGGTTTTTGGGACATTCTGAACCAAGAAAAATGATTCATAACTATTCTCTGAACTTGATAGTCTTGGAGATTTAAGTGATACAAAATATGAAATATGCAATCTTCGATCCCGCAAAACAATATGAAAAAACGGAAATGTTAATACTGCCAGTATTCCTAAATATTCTTCAAACACCCATTAGCCAAATCCCAAAACATTTCAGGACGTATTGATAGAAGCCCCACGTCATTTCTTTTTTAAGATGTAACCTGTACTAATTTTTTCTTTGAGGAAGCCTCTGGGTTCTATTTTATAGAAATTCAAAGTTGCATCCTGAGTGGTAATACTGTAGTATTGAATACTGTTTTAAAATCTATTTTTCAGGCTCACTTCATTGATCCCCAGAGCGGGTTGTGGGAGTTAAGATCTCCAACCAAGATGTAAGGTTTGGGGAGCTGTTCTTATATGCTTTTCAACTGGTTATACTCTCAGTTTTGATTAGGTAAGTGTATGTTGCATATAGTGAACTTTACGTTAATTTTCACTGTGTAGAGTTTCTTTAAAATTTTTAGAGATTCTTAGCATTTCATAATAGGCTGTCGAGCGGGCCAAAGAACGGGGTTACTCTGTAGGGAAAAACGGTGTAATTGGCACAGGACTGTCATGAAAACGATTTGGACGTGTGGCTGGCAGGTTTTACTGAACTAAATCTACTTCCTCTCATATAATAGCGTTAACCAAAGGCACTCAAAAATGCTTAGGTTATTTTTTTAATAGTATAATTCATTTATTTTTTGTATGTCTGCACTCCAAGAATTATTTACAGTGAAGCTAATGTCACAAAATATACCTAATCAAATGTAATAATATACAGGGTGTTGGGGAAATAATATTCGTAACCTTAAGAGGTGATTCCATGCATTTTTCTAAGCAAAAAAGTTCAATATATCCTGTGTCCGAAAATTGCTGAACTTTTTAGTCATGAAATAAATCATTTTTTTACCTTAATAATTCGAATTCATATGCCTAATAGCGTAAAATGTGTCAATACATCTATTTATTAATTATCGGTCTCTAACACAATAATTTTCTTGCTTATTAAATATACTAAGTGACATATAAATCCGAACACCCAGTTTAAATGGTTTTATTTTAATAAAAGTTCGTGAATGGATTTATCTTACTGTAAATAACAAGTGAAAAAATTTTCAGCCTTATCAGTTGGACATTCCGGTTTTTGTACTGTTTTTTTTTATTCACTAACGCTCTAAAAATGAATATTTCAGCCGCAGTAAAGAATCAACGTTGGCAGATTTTGCTTCTTGACATCCTTTACGATCGGTTACGATGCCTAGAGTACGGAGACCTGTACGATTTCGTCAACTTAGTGGGTTTGATAGGGGCCGTATAGTGGGACTTTGGGAAGCTGGACTTTCTTTTCGGGCAATTGCAGTTAGAGTACAAAGAAGTGTAGACACTGTGGTTAGGTGTTGTCAGGCATGGCTTCGAGAAGGCCGTACGCAAAGAACAAGGGGCACTGGACGCCGCCGTAGAACAACAGACCGTGAAGATCGCCGCCTAAGATTATTGGCCCTAAGGGACCGTTTCTCCACTACCAGTTCCATTGCAAATGAATGGTTTGCAGAACACGAAAGACCTACACGCATGCGAAGTGTTTACCGACGAATGAGAAGTTTTGGCTTGTTTTCATACCGGCCACACTGGGTCCTCCCTTTAACTCGAGAACACCGACGTAATCGCCTTGAGTGGTGCAGACAACGGTCACTCTGGGATCAGGAATGGAACGGTATTGTCTTTAGTGACGAGACTCGATTTTGTTTAGGCATGCACGATGGTCGTGCCAGGGTTAGAAGGCGACGTGGTGAAAGGAGGAATCTACAGTTTTTTGTTGAAAGACATGTTCATCACACTGTTGGAGTTATGGTTTGGGGTGCTATAGCTTATGGTTCCAGGTCACCTTTAATCTTCATCAAAGGTAACATGAATGCGCAGCGTTATATCCATGAAGTTCTAGAACCCCATCTTTCACCCTATCTTGACACCCTGGCAGATCCAACTTTCCAACAAGATAATGCCCGACCACATGTTGCAAGAGTCACAATAGACTTCTTTCAACATAATGATGTCACATTGTTACCATGGCCACCAAGATGTCCCGGCTTATCCCCAATTGAGCACGTGTGGGACATGATGGGTAGGGGATTGCTCAATTTGCAACGTCCTCCTCAGACTCTAGAAGCACTTCGAGAGGAGTTGGTGGTTGCCTGGAATGAGATACCACAGGAGGACATTGACCACCTGATCAGAAGCATGCCTAGGCGCGTTGGAGAATGCGTAGCACATCAGGGTGCATGCACACATTATTAAAGGTCAAAGGGCTTTAAAGCAGTGCAATCATTTTGAAATTTTTATTACTCATTATGCTTCATTAAGTACTTATACAAAATTTTATTAAAATAAAACCATTTAAACTGGGTGTTCTGATTTATATGTCACTTAGTATACAATTTTCCGAAGAAAACCAGACAAACAAAATCCGTCACACAACTGGCAACGTCGTACTCCGCCTGAAGTATTTCAAAGACATCTATTGTGATTACTAATTCATTTAACTGTAACTTTATGTGATTTACGGATTTTGTTTTTTTTTTATTTTTTCGTGCATCACATCATGTCAAATAAGTGACTGATAATCGTGAAAATTGGTGGTGTGTATCACCGCGTACCAGTAAATTCTGTCATTTTCTTTAAAGTAAACATACTGTAGTGAAAGCGTTACTAAATAAAAAATGTTAGTCACAAAGTATTGAATAATTCAAGGCATATTTTCAACAAAAATATCATACAAACGTAAACAATTTGATGAATCAGTTGCTGTCGCCGTGCGCTCGTATTGCGGTTGCGTTGCAGCGTTGCCAAATGCTTGAGAAAATTTAATTATTTACGACTCACTTTCCTCGAAAACGATTGATTTTCGGACATAAGTTATAAAAACTTTTTGCTTAAAATAATGCTAGGAATCACATCTTGAAGTTACCGATATTATTTCCCTAACACGAGAATTTACTGAAAAAGTATCTGTTGCTAGTTACTAAATAATGAAAACTTAACAAAAATAAACCTTGTAGTCATAAACAGCGATTTTAGTATAACTATTGTGTGTTATTGAATAAGTTTTTTGATGATTTGATGAAGGGGTAACTAGGATGTTAGACGATGGTATGTTGGGTGGACCTGGCGACGTGGTCGAAATCGACGAATCGAAGAACGGTGAAGGTGTTGAAGAGGAATGCCAAGCCGTTTATCCCCATAATCCAAAGATATGCCCATCTTGGGTCTGGATATATCGCGAAGGCACTGGCGCGTCTGCTGAATTGATTTTTCGCGTTCTTATCAAAAGCCGAATATTAGCTGTAAATGCTTCTAATAAAAAGGTAAAAATCGCCTAATAGACGGGGCCTACTGTCGATCACCTCCACGTGGTGCTCTCTGGAAACACCATATAATACAAGCCATTTACAGTAACGACTTTTATTGACAAATATTACGTATTTCTCTCAAGAGAGTACAATTTGGCAACAATGGAGAGCATTTGTCTTATCTGTCAAGAAATGAACATTATAAAATGGCCCTTGAGAATTGTTTCTACTTTCAAGCAATTTCTATAAACGCAAAAACTTGGAAATACGCGGAAAAGATTGTTAAGGAACTTTGAGAAGAAATTGAAAAATCACGACCCCACTCCTCTACACAGTTTACGAAGTTAAAACCATCAATTACCGTGTGTATTTAGAACTGCTATTTCAGCTCATTATACGGTTAGTTTTGAACCTTTTTTTGTTGCAAAAAACTGTTTTTTAGATTCACACATGTTTTCGTTTAAAATGATCAACCGAGGATTTTGGTCCTTATGCGCTAAAATGTAATCTTGCCAGAATCTTTGTTTCTCCATTGTTAGTCGAGGACAGGCTCGTACTCAAGCAAGGCATACACTAAGCGCGCGCTTGGCTAACAATTAGAAAAAACAAAGGCTTACAATAATAATACCTCTTCAGATTCTTTAGGATTTTGCTAATGAATGTTTGAGAAATATTTAGGAACATTGGCGACATTAAAATTTTGGCTTTTTTCATATTGTTTTTTCACAGGCGTAAATGGCGTACTTTGCGCTTTTATAAATACTGTATCGCTTATATCTCGAAAGATGACAACTTTAGAGAAAAGTTCTGCAACAGCCTCTTTGTTTAGATTGTATAAAGAATCTAAAAATACTTTGCTCATAGCGAAAAAACGATTTTTGGGATTTGTTTAAGAGAAATGTTTTGAAAAGTTTAGACGCAAATTTTGCCGTGATAACATGCAGATTCGTTTAATGAGATTATGTAAAAAATCGGAACCAGAATATTTTTCCTATCAGATGAGAAGATTTAGTCCGGACTAGGTGGAACTGACCTCTGAAAAAATTATCTTAATAAGTAAATTACCAAGTATACTTTATCTGAAGTCACTTGAAACACTGTGAAATACCGGGTGCGTTTTATATATCTATATTTAACACGCTCTGTTGCTGCAAAAATCGCCAAATTTCGCAGCAGTATAAGATCAAAGGCAGTTTCACCGGTCCACGTGGAGTAAAGCACGCCTATGCGTGGACATAGCCAATGAGAAAGCGTGTATTTCAGAGCTCCGATCAAGTGCAGGTGGCTACTGAAAATTGAAACAGTTTAGCCAGTGCCGTGTAGCGGTAAATAAACGTGTTTTCTTTAGTCTGTCCGTGTTTTTTCATAGATTTTATTAGTTTGTGTGTTTTTGAAATTTGAATACTCAGTTTACTTGTTGATTTAATTGTTGTGTTGATTGTTCTTGTGTGTCCTAAATATGGCTCTTTGGAGACCTTAGGAAAATGCTCCAAGCCACGAGGAGATGGTTGATGAACCTGTACAGGCAGAATTCTTTCATAAAGATTTAGAGGAACAGACCCAAAGAGTAATCCTAAATATGTATGATTGTCTGAAAAACGAAAATCCAGATTCCTCGCAAAATCAAATTTTAAACAGAATTTGTATCCTGACAAAAATCAGTCGGTCTACCATTTATCGGGTTATAAAAAGGGGAGATGTAGTCAACCATTCCTTCCACAGAAAGCGCATAGGGCAAAAATTAAAAAGAATAGACGTGGGTTTTCAGGAAGATATTCGTCGTATAATATACGGATTTTATATTTTATAAAGAAAATTTGGTGCCCACGTTGGAAATGATATGTTATAAATTAAAAGATTATCCTGAAGATTTTTATAATTACAAATGCTTAGAATTACTGCACTGTATTGTAAAACTGTGTGGTTTTCAATACAAAAAATTATATAAAAGAATGGTGATTATGGAGTCGTCTCGAATCGTTGAATTGCGCCAAGAATTTTTGCACAAAGTTAAAATCTATAGAGAGCAGAAAAGAAATCTGATTTACCTGGATGAAACGTGGTATGATACCCATGATGTTGTGCAGTACGGCTGGGTTGACGACAGCAACAAGTGCATTTTAAATGCACCATGCAACCGTGGAAAACGAATCATTATTCTCCATGCTGGCAGTGAAAATGGATTTATACCTAATGCCTTGCTGTTATCTGCCAAAAATATCAAAGTATCATGTGCCGACTATCATGAGGACATGACCTCCGACTTATTTGAAAAGTGGATAGAGCAGCAGTTAATACCAAACATTTCCCCACATTCAGTGATTATTATGGACAATGCGCCATACCATTCCCGACAGAAAAACAAAATTCCGAATACAGGCACAAAAAAACAAGACATTATTGATTTTATGAAGGATAAGGGAATGGAAATACCACAAAAATCAACCAAAGCCATATTATTGGATCTTATTAAAAGACAAAAATTTGAAAAAGAGTATGTTGTTGACAATCTGCTTCAGCAAAATGGCCATGAAGTATTACGTCTACCTCCCTATTACTGCATTTTTAACCCGATTGAGTTGGTCTGGGCTGCTTTAAAAAAAAGTAAGAAAACATAATCAGACCCCTCAATTAAGTGAATCGCTATTGGCCACAATAAGAGATGCAGTATCTCATATTGCTGCCACAGACCTATGGAAGCAGTGTTCTAGGCATATTATTGAAAAAGAAAATGAATATTGTGTTTTGCCTCCTGTAAATCCCGTTGTAATTCCTCTACAAGATGACTCTAGCGACAGCTCCTATAATGTAAGTCTTTATATACCTTTTTATATACCTACCTGCTATGTAAATATTTGCCTATGTCAAACGTTGTAATTCTGTAATTTTTCCATTTCTTAACTTTCAGTCAACATAAATTAAACTCCCAATATAAGTATTTTTTATCCCAAATCAAAAAAATAAGAAGATAGTAAAATCCATCTATTGTGATATAAAAACATTATTATTATCGTTCTAAATAAATGCCGCACGCCTATGATACGTCATGAAATTACAAAGGACGCGCCGACCAAAGGTTTTTATGCTACTTCAAGTGACTTCAGATAAAGTATACGTACGCGTAGAACGCCAGAAAACCTCAAATATGCTTAGCATATTTTGTCAATGTAATAACATCTTATGATTCTGTTCAGTCTGCATTTAGACAACTGTATGGTAGGTTTTTTCTTCCCAAAGAAACCCTGTTAATCCTATTTATGAACTGCCTAAGGTTAATAGCAATGGGAGAAGCTTTCTCTTGTAGACTGTTCCACAATCTTGACACCCTCGGGACAAAGGCGCGATCGTATCGGCCAGTTGTGGATGTACGAAGTTTGACTTGGTTAGGGTGGGAGGCCGAAATCAGGCGGGTGTGTCTGGTAGACACATCGCGCGGCGGCGTCATGAACGAGAGCTCTAAGGAGCAAAACCTGTGTGTGTAACGGTGAAGAGAGTCAGAACTCGCTTTCGTGTTTGGATTCAGAGATGCCAGAAAACTGTGCAGCCAACGTACGATTAACAGTACTGTGAAACCACCCATAAATGGTCACCTTGGTTTATTTATCACACATAAACTTGTAAGAATTAATTTTACGTCAAGTTACAGTTTTATCAGAGCATGTTTATGTTTTATGAATGAAAAAACTGCAAGAGCCATAATGTTTGTTTTCGGGTTGGTTTCTAGGTGAATATACTATAACAAATAGTAGTAGGCACCTCAAAGGTGTTGATTTTTATGGAAGCTGCAAAAGCACTTATCAATGATTCTCCTGGATTGGATTTGTAATATCGCAAGTCACTCTCACATTGGAAGAACTATACACACGATTCACAAGCATATCAGATCCTTCTGAAGAAATCTGATACATCGTAGAAAATTTGAATCTCAAATTGACCAGCAATAAAAAAGGTATTCGCGATGGTATATCCATATATGGTGGTAACATGTGTACACGCTAACGTGCGAAATATACGTCCTTGCAAGGACACACATTTTATGCATGAACTTGTGACGATACTGGGGAATTCTTCTGTAGAGTCCCAATGGGTAATTCCTCTTCGTCAAATATACAACAGACTGATCTGTTTCTTTAATATCTGAAGTGAAACGAAATGGTATCGATTTTTTTTGGCTTAATCACTGAGAATTAAAAAATATGTATCAAAAATGGCATCAAGTAGGCAACGCCGTCATCATTTAGACCCCATCCAAATAAGTCAGCGTCATAGACCTTATATCCTAGAGCATATTTTTTCCAAAAAACAGCACGTTCAGCAAGTTTAGGTTAGACGCTTTCAGAAAAAAATAAGTTACGAACATTTATGATAGAGCAATTAAATGTTCCAAGTTTGTCAAACGGTTCCGTAATACGAGGGATGTCTTTTAAGTTTTGCATATGGAAATAAAACAACACGGTAGGTAGTTTTAAATGACTCTATTGTTTTTCGAAGTATTCTCCACGAAGGTTAATACACATCTGATGCGCTTGAACCAATTTTCGAAGCACTTATTACACTCGTTTGCAGGCAGATCCAAAACGGCAATTTTGAATGCGTCAACTGCTTCTCCTGGTGACTGGAACCTTTGACCACGCAGTCTGTTTTTAATTTTCGGGAAAGTAAAGAAATCGTTAGGACCTAAATCGGGACTATATGGAGGATGGTCCAATAATTCCACGTATTCTTCCGTTAAATACTGCCTTGTTTTTTGGGCTATGTGCGAGCTTCATTGTCTTGGTGGAGGATGATTCTTCTTTCGGGGTTGATTTTTCAAAGCTCGGTGATGACTATTGACAAACAAATGGTGTTATACCTATCCACAGTAACAGTTCTTTGCTCATTAAGAGGAATTGTTGCAATATGACTCGCTTTTGACACAAATGTCGCGACCTTCTTTTCCGAAACACTTCGAGAACGGATGACCTTTGTTGGCTTTTCTTCACCTTGGAACACACAAACAGCCGACTGTCGTTTATTTTCTGGTTCGTAAGAGTAAATCCACGATTCATCACCACTAACAACGCTGTACACATTTTTTTACACCAAATAACCCTGGCTGTTTTCTGCTCTTCAGTCAACAGGTGGGGTATCCAACGAGAAATTAATTTTCTTACAATAATTCTAAATGTAAAATTTTTTGAATTGAGGTCTTTGAGATCTTCAAGGACGCCTCAATCTCACGATATGTCACATGTCTATCTTCTTTGATGAGTTTGTGCACAGCATCGATGTTTTCCTGGGTGACTGACGTTTTTGGTGCACCCACCCTGGAATCGTCGCTAAGACTCACCCGTCCACGTTTGAATTCTGCATAAAAATGGGATATTGTCGACTGATGTAGCGCTTCGTTGCCGAAAACAGACAGTAACTCAGCAAGCCATTCTTGTTGCGATAATTGTCTCTGAAAGTTGTAATAAATTATGGCGCGAAACTGTTCTCGGTTGAGTTCCATTTTTCTAATGACTTGGTGACACTTAAAAATTCACTGTAGTGTGAGCACTGCACGTATTGTTGTGAAACTTTGAATTTAAGTTTACTAAAGAGTGAGCTTAAGATTCAGTACTGACGTTCGATCCGCGCGGCCTACTATGTTTCTATATGCAAAACTTAAAAGACATCCCTCGTATCAGTCCATAACGTTCTTTTCCTACCCTACTCGTAGTATCCTCCATCTGGCAACATCGCGACGACTTTCCCCAATAAATAGGTGCGCCAAGTGTCAGACGCAAGAAGATTGGTACATGCCACTCAACAAGACGACAGCTGGAAGCAGGCGTGCCCCAGGGGTCAGCCTTAGCCCCCCTGCTCTACAACATCTACACTCACGACGTACCGAAGACAGCTAACACAATGCTGGCCCTATATGCAGACGACACTGCTATAGCCGCCAAGCATCGACGACCCGAGATCATCCGTAGGAGACTACAGGATGAACTGGACCACAGCCAGGACTGGTGCGTGGAATGGAAAATCCGCATCAACGTCCAGAAGACGCAGGCAATCTTCATCCAACGAAGAAGGATTGCAACACCTCTCGAAGCATCCATCTTTGACGAAGATATCCAGTGGAGCGACAAAGTCAAATATCTGGGGATCGTATTTGACAAGTCCTTCACCTGGAAAGACCACATAGAAGCTGTCATCGCAAAGACCAGAGCAGCCATGGCCCAACTCTACCCATTACTGGGTAGACACAGCCGGATGCCGCTAGCTACGGCTGATCAAGGCCATCGCCAGACCTCACCTCGCTTACGCCTCTGCGGTCTGGGGGTACGCTGCTCCCAGCTACCTCAAGCGACTTGCTGCTCTAGAGATGAAACTACTCCGGATCGCCACCAGTGCACCATCCTACCTAAGAAACTCAACCTTGCGTAGAGACCTGCATTGGGACGGCATTCATGAGTACATGAGGAAAAAAGCGGAGAAGACCTTCCAGAACCACCCGAACGAGCAGCTACGATTCCTTATGGACTACGATCCGGACGAGAGGCCTCGCAACCGCAGAACCGGGTACCCTAGACCAAGGTCCCAGTTGGCACCCGCTAACTGGAACCTTGACTAGGAGACTAGGAGAACCCGCGGTTGCAGAGGACCAGGAACCACCGGGACCAGGACCCACCGGGACCAGGACCCACCGAGACCAGGACCCACTGGGACCAGGACCCACCGGGACCAGGACCCACCAGGACCAGGACCAACCAGGACCAGGACCCGCCACGACCAGGACCCACCAGGATCAGGACCAGGAACAATATATAGGTAAGAGGACTTGAAACTCTTAATTTTTCGAAAACAAGAGTTTCAAGAGAACCTAGCAGACCCTCTATCGATGATCGCTTAACGACATCGATAGAATGTGCGAGGTAAAGGGAACCAACCCGGCGTTCCCAGAGACTGAAACACATGAGGAGACGTTGTAGCAGACCGCAGGTCACGCACAACACATGGCCTACCGAGACGCTGATGAGTCGCGCCACGCGGAGGTTAGGGTTTAGTGGGTATTAGGTGGTCTCCTCAAGACAACCTGGAGTCCCACACACGCCGTAGCTCGGGCTATGGTATGGTGCATAAACGCATTCCCCCCCCCCGGAGTGAGTGGAATCCCTAGTTAAATGTGTGGATGAGAGGATAGCTTTCACTTCGGGATTTACTTTTGGAGGACGTAATAAAGCACAATTAGATGGCACATTTTGTTTTTCGCTAAGGATAGAAATATCTTTGGCGGATAGTCCGTTTGCCAAAATATGGGACCACCTGGAGGCTAGGGCACCGTGAAGTTTAAAACTAGACGTATTAGCCTTTTCAGGATCGGCACCCAGAATATTTAATGTGTCCTCTGATAATGGCATACAATCGGCACCGTCAAGTATCAAAACATCGTCCATACTGTTTTGCGTTGTTGGCGCCGCTCCCAAATCCAGCCCTGTCAGTACCTGAGCTTCCGGCCCACACGGGGAACGACTAGCCAGGCCTACCTGACGCTGTGCATTATCAGCTGGGCTGGATGAATTCTGGTTTTTTCGCACATATTCCCGTCTCTCTCTACGTCGCCTCGACACGCTCGGTGATCAACTTCGACTGATGCTACTCCGCGAACGGGACCTTGAACGTCTACGGCTCAGCCGAGAACGCCTAAAGTAATGGGGCGAATCGGCACGAGACCTCGACCTGCTGCTTCTACCCTCAAGTTCCTGCTGTAAAATTTCCCTGATAAGACTCCTCAAGGAAGTGTGAGAATTAACCTCCAAATCCCCGTCCCTGCCGCCAGGTTTTTCTTCCATGGTTTTCTGCTAAGTATATATTATATTATATATAACGTGCTACTAGATGAGCAACAAAACAACCCATTGTGGTACATACTTACCAAGCTACTCACCAAGAACTAAACCGATTTGAAAAGGAATCGCGTATTTTACGTGTTTCCTAACGCACAAACAAGCCGGGCGACCGTACGGCTGTAACACCAAAAACCGACTGACTCAACGTTCAAGACCGGGGCGCGACGGGACGGGAGCGGGGATCTCTTGTCTTTTAACTTGGTGTGCGGCTAGTACTCCAGGGCCGGACTACATAGTAAATAAACAAAGTGATGTCTTCGGACTGGACCTAAAGTATAATTGAATAATTTCCTTGCATCGTCAAATCAGCCTTGGGAGCTCCTCCAGTCCCATTTCACCGTCAAAAGTATATCAACGACTCGTTGGTCAGCTCATGCAGACGCACGCAAAGGTTTTGGCGATTCGTGGAATAAAATCCAGAAACCGAAGTTTGGAATTAATTATTATTATATGCCAAGGAAGAAGTATTCGTGTGAAACTGGAATATTTTGAAACGGCCATCATGACTGCGTTTTGGGGATGTTTACTGGATTGTATTAACGCCACAAGTAAAAAAACTTCAGAGTGTGGAAATTGACATTACCATTGTCGTAGAACTGTATGAGGTACTAATACATTTTATTGGTGAAACACTAGATAACTTAGATTATTTGCACAGTAGTATGAAAGAGATGCTCGATGCGATCGTAAGCTACTTCATAGCGAGAAAAATACAGGTGTTGCGATACATTAAAGGAACGGTCGCGAAAATTTCAGAATCACCACCTTTTTGCTAATAATAATTGATTCATTGTCAGAAGAGCTCAAAAAACAACGTTATAGACTACTCTACAATAAATTTAGTTTTATTACTAACTTGACGAAACCAAGCGCGTCTGAAGTCGAAGAAAAGGCCAAAGCATTGCAAATGGTTTATTCAACTGACTTAGAAGACAACTTTTCAGAAGAATGTCCCCATTTTCGTGCTCACTACAGTGTAAAAAATGAGGATCGAAAATGTGCTATCAGTTTGTTGAAATGGTTACGAACCATTCGAACCATTTACCCAACCGTGGATATTGCTCTTCGTATGTGTGTGTGAACACCCGCCAGTAACTGTTCCGGAGAACAATAGTTTTCTCGTTTGCAATGAGTTAAGAATTATTTACGCACGGAGTAAAGGCTGGACGATCTTGCTTTGCTCAACATATACTAAGATTTTTTAAGGAAATTGGATTGTGAAGACTTAATGATTTTGCTGCGTGTAAGTCTAGACGAGTTTGGTTACATTGTGAAACACTGATTTGTTATTATATGAGAATGAACCGATAGTTAAACTAGTTAAATAAACCCTAAAGCCGTTTTAACTGCTTTATTTAAATGTGTAACTATCCTTGAAACCTTGGAATGTATTACAAACTAGCAACTATAATCATCACAAGATTAAATTTCTGAATTAACTTCGATCAAAGTTGGCAATAAGGTAAGCTATGTAGTCTATATAATTAGTACTGAGAAAGGGGCGGCTACCGGGTCTCGCGCCTAGGGCGGCCAAGACTGCAAATCCGCCACTGCCTATTTAGACACCAAGCACATACGGTGCTTATTGATAATTGCCAATATGTATGAAACAGCTGTACACAGTTGGTCTTCTGTGGTCGTACGACCAGAAACAATATTATTACTTTAACCAAACATAATGCAAAGTGCCATCCAACAGCAGAATGCGGAATGCGCATGGTTGCTATTTTTTTGGAAATGTAAAGATCCCAGTTCGCCGTTGCAGTTGAACTGCGATGAGAAAACCGGTATTGTGTATAACAATATACACTGAAATACAAAAAACCATAGCCGGACGTGCTTCCCAAGCATCGATCAACAGCGTAATCCATAATTTACAATTTTTATAACAAAGACTGCCCACGAGGGATCCTGTTATGACACAGCACGAGATAATTGGCCATATCAATAAAATAGACCACAACAACAATAAACAATTTACTATGACACTATATAAATAAACGTCCTAGAGCTGACGTGTGTTGACGGTACGCAAAAATATCCATGAAATATGTTAATTATAGTCAGTAAATTAGATGGAAACGTGATACATTGTTATTATTCTGTTATTTATTCGGAGTAGCTTTGTATAGACGCGTTAACTGAATGAAATTTGGTGATGCAACTTGGAGATAAGTCATCTGCGATCCCGATGGTGACACCAGTGAAGTTGTTTCGTAGTACGGGTGGGTGAAGGGTTTTCCAGCAAGGGCAAGGGGACAGAACAAGTTGCTTGTCAGCGACTCAGTATCGTGTTGAAATATTTTGGACACTAAACTCGTGTTATAGTATTACTAACGAGTATCTCAGAAAATATTGTTGGCCCCTCCGATATTAAGCACTTAAAGTTGTAAACTATAAAGCCATTTAGACAAAAATCTATTGACTTTTGGACCATGGGTCATATGAACTTTTTGACTTGTTTTGACCCCCCGCCCTATTAGCCATTTCAATAATGACTACCATAACGTTTACACCCTGTAAAAGAATATTTGGCTTCCTGTCAAGATACCTTCTTTTAAAAACTTATTCGGCTTTAGTTGTGCGTGAGTCGTTTCGTTTGTGATAACTTCCAGATTCTGTGATGTAACACCCCAAATACCAGTTTACGCTTTTATTTTGTACCTGACGTTTAGTTGTTTCGGTTTGGGTGCTACCCCGTCCACTTTCTTATGAGATTTTAACCCTTAGCGGTGAGTTCTTTTTTATACCATCGGACCACGTGCATTAGTGCATGTTCTGAAGGAGTTTGTTCAAAAGATTCAACAAATTATTTGGCTCTCGGTGTAGTATTAATCAGATTACGTCATGGCTGTTAAATTATTTTCTTTTATGTGTGTGCTCAAGAAAAATAAGTTTCGGGTAACATATCGGGGATTTGTGGCTTAATCTGTCTTAAGTCACTGGCGCCCTTAACCTCCCCTACTTTCCGCTTTATTGAGCTAAGGCACTGACTGACCCTTAGATTTCATTTATAGTGTTTCATTAATTGAAAAAAAAAGAAAGAGGAATCACACCACCGTTTCATCTTGATTATAAAAAAAGGCGTTGCAAAACTTACAGGGTGACTTCGAAGTTGTCATTCATTTTAACAGTGAGTAGATCTGATCAAAAGAAATGTTTTTTTCCTTTAACATTTTTGTGGTAAAATTAAAGTAACAAAGTTATAGCCCTTTAGAAGTTTGAGTATATAATCCGCCTTATCGGTTCATCGCATCGGAAACAAAAAAGCGAAAGAATTTGAAACGCTGATCACGATGTTTTTATTCAGTCAGTGTCAGTCGCTAACGCGTGAGTGAATAGTGGTGTTTGCTGCGTGGCTCAAACGAAATAAAAAATGGCACATGTTTATGCGGATCGGTTTCCCAATCGAGTGCAACCAACCCCTCGTGCCTTTGTTAATGTAGTACAACGGGCTCGTGAATCAGGTGACTTAAGACCTCACAGGGGACAAGACCTCATAATCAAATACAGGTCCGCACTGAAATACTTGTCGGGAGGATACTTTATAAAACAAGGTAAATTTTTTTTTTTTATTTTTGCACACATATTTTGGTTTATCTTCCTTCTACAATCATTATCTGAAAATTAATGACTCAACTTCAAAGTCACCCTATAATGCTAAACAACTAGCTGACTAGATACAGGGTTTGTCTCGAAAGTAATAGGACTCATTTTCTTTCGCCATGACTGTACTTCGAGGTGTGCGCGAACCGACTGGATTCGGTAGAGGGCGTTACTAGCAAACGAATGAGCGGCTGGTCAGTTGTCTCCGAGCACTTGGAGAGGCAGGACAGGCATTTTCGCGACGTGTTTCTGTGAGTGGTGCAAGCCGAAAATGCAGCGTTCGTTAGAGCAGCGGTACGCGATTAAATTCTGTGTTAAACTCGGTAAATCTGCGACAGAGAGGTTTGGTATGATCAAGCAGGCATACCCAGGTGTTGCTTTAGCAAGAAGTGGTGTGTTTCGGTGGCACCAGGCCTTTTTGGAGGGCCGGGAAGAGGTCGCTGACGAAGACCGTGCTGGAAGACCTTCGACTTCGACAAACACGGATAATGTGATTCGTATGCGCAAGGTTTTGAACTCAGACCATCGACTAAGTACTCGTTTAATTACCCAGATATTATATTTACCAAAATCTGTAGTTTATGACACTATGACACATCATTTGAACATGCGCAAGGTATGCGCGAAGATGGTCCCAAAAGTGCTCACTGACGACCAGAAATTGCGGCGAGTGGAAGTGTGCCAAAAAAATTTGAACATGTGTGAAAGTGACCCGCAATTTTTGAATAACGTAATCACAGGTGACGAGTCGTGGATCTTTGAGTACGATCCCAAGACAAAGAGGCTATCTTCCGAGTGGCACACGACGGCGTCTCCTAGCCCAAAAAAAGGGAAGAATGAGCAAATCCAAAGTGAAAATGATCAAAGGCATCGTCCACCATGAAGTTGTTCCTCCTGGACAAACCGTTAACGCCAAGTTTTACGTGGAAGTGCTCAGCAGACTCAAACGAAGGGTCAGTCGGGTCCGACAACACATCGCAGCCGACTGGAAGTTGCACCACGATAACGCCCCGGCTCACACCGCCTTTCTTGTGAACAGCTACCTGACCAAGGTCGGCATCCCAACGCTTCCGCAGCCGCCCTACAGCCCAGATGTGCCCCCCCCCCCGGACTTTTTTTTGTTTCCTCGCCTGAAAAGGCCGATGAAAGGCAAGCATTTTGAGACGACAGAGGGGATCCAAGCAGCATGCACCGCGGCTCTCAAGGCTATTCCGGAGAATGCCTTCCGTGACGCCTTCGATGCTTGGAAATGGCGCTGGCAGAACTGCATCGACGCAGAACGAGCCTATTTTGAAAGTTTTTAAAGAATTGTAACGATTGGCTCAATACATTTTTTAAATCGACTCAGTCCTATTACTTTCCGGACAAACCCTGTAGGTCCTAGAGTGGCAAATAGTTCATTCCGCTGTCGCCCGCTATGAGCGCTGTGAGCGTCTCCAAAAGCTCCACCTACTCAGAAGGCCGAAAACGATAAAAAAAATATTGCACAAAATCAGTTCTTTGATCTTTTAGAGGATCCTGATCATTTTTTTAAACAATGCAGGTGTAACAAAATTGAAGTATTTCAAAAATTTTGGCCTGCCTATACGCTCCCAACCAAGATAGTTATACGCACCTCTTGGACATATTTCACAAACATGGGATTTCCATACATCTTCCCTTAATTATAAAGAAATGCTTTCGATACGCATCACTGCTTCTGACGTCTGGGATCGCCGGCAAGCGTACCAGTCTTACTGCCGTGCTGCCATGTCTCACGCCCGTAGGTGGTAGACGGCCTCTGACTGTCGAACGCGGAGGTACCACCCGGCGGATCTCTAAGGGGGGCAGGAAATATGTGTATGCCTCATGCACAGATGTTTCCTTGCTGACGTTCGTGTGGCGTCCCCCATTTCTCCTGCATCCCTCTATAGTACCCATCTGTGTTTAGGCCTTAGGGCTTAGTGGTGGTTCAACTATAAAGATAATAATACTTTCCGGTGGGAACATCTACCTTCAATGGCTTGCACCGCCCTTTACAAATCGTCTAACACCTCAATTGTCTAGAAACACTCGTATTGATAAAATAAAAGAATAATGCGAAGCATAGGAATTTAATGACAGAACTGTCAAAAAATATGACTTAAGTGCAAGTGCACTTCGCATTACAGACTATGAGAATTTAGATACTTGACTGGCTCTTTCGACCTAGTCCGAATTTGTTGATTTGGCCAAACAAGCACGGCGGTAAACTGTTATTTTTGTACCATATCGCCTGTACTATGTTGCCTAATTGATGTCCTAAGCTAATTGCCGCCTTCTAATGAACATATTGTTCATCATTCTCACGGATTCGTGTGATATTCGATGAATAATACAGATTCCATGTATTCAGAAACGTGATACATTCACGAGGGTAATCGCTGTCGCATTTCTGTGTCATGGCTTGAGAGGTTCCGTCTGTTTGAGGTCTTTTTTGGTGTTTTCGCAATACAAAGGTGCCTTCGTGTACGATATTGATTATTAACAGGATTTTATGAAAGAATTGTTCAACCTTTAGGACGTAGATAGGACACAAAAAATAATGTGACAGGTTATATGAGAAAATGTACCACGGGGCCCTCCTTTGTGGATACAAGTCCCTAAAGGACGGCACTAGAAGTCCGTTTTGATTAACAGGTATAGGTTAGAAGGAGGCAGGCTTAGTGTTTGGTGCCAAAATCATGTAGCTTAAGTGCATACTTTTTGGTAGATCTTCCTACCAATGCCTATCAAGGTGATCAACCAAAACATACGTACATCCTTTTCTCAAGACAATAATATTCAAGTAGTCAATTGTACTGGGCATCCAGCAGGGCAGAAATCACTCAGATACTTTTTCGCACAGCAGGCAGAAGTCTAAATGCCAGAGAACCGCCACTACTATGAGGTCTGTGGTCTGAGGAGCAAGGTCTGTTGGTGTCCCAACAGCTACCGGCGTTCACGAGATGTGTTCGTGCCAGATCAGTTCCTCGATGATCTGGACTCCGACCAGCCGAAATGTGTTCATGTCTTATCAAGTCCTCGGCGATCTGGACTCCGACCAGCCGAAATGAACGACAGAGCTTGGCCATCTATCGAGTGAGAGTGCTAGGACGCTTTTTGTTCGTCAGAGTACAGCACTGTGTTAATTAACGTTACTTAAACTACACATGGCAAAGAAACAAAAGTAAATATTTCTTAGCGGTGCAGTATATCACAGAGTCTGGCTCAATTTCTGATTTAGGAATATGGAAAGTACCTACCTGATATCGGAAATGTTGAGTAGTTGAGTATAATATGGAAATTCCTGCTGTAATATCATTGTCACTGTATCGATCCAATAAAAAGGAAGATGTGGTTAACTAACACATGACGTGAAAAAAATGAGATATAGGAACACATAAGAATAACCAGTTACTCGCACAAACATTCATTTGTACTATAAAATGCCTTATTTAGCAAAATATAAATGTACATCAGCTTACATTTAGAAAAATATAAGCTGGCAAACCGATGTTCAATATCTAAAGATAGTTTATTGTACATGGCACTACATAAATGCATCAACTACTTAATACGCTTATCACATCTAGCATTACAGGTGTGTATCTCACTGCACTGCGGACATAGATCTGTGTTTTCTATAATAAGTTACATATAAATCCGAACACCCAGCTTAAATGGTTTTATTTTAATAAAATTTTGTATAAGTACTTAATGAAGCATAATAAGTAAATGATAAAAATTTCAAAATGATTGCACTGCTTTAAAGCCCTTTGACCTTTAATAACGTGTGGATGCACCTTGATGTGCTACGCATTTTCCAACGCGCCTAGGCATGCTTCTGATTAGGTGGTCAATGTCCTCCTGTGGTATCTCATTCCAGGCAACCACCAACTCTTCTCGAAGTGCTTCTAGAGTCTAAGGAGGACGTTGCAAATTGAGCAATCTCCTACCCATCATATCCCACACGTGCTCAATTGGGGATAAGTCGGGAGATCTTGGTGGCCATGGTAACAATGTGACATCATTATGTTGAAAGAAGTCTATTGTGACTCTTGCAACATGTGGTCGGGCATTATCTTGTTGGAAAGTTGGATCTGCCAGGGTGTCAAGATAGGGTAAAAGATGGGGTTCTAGAACTTCGTGGATATAACGCTGCACGTTCATGTTACCTCTGATGAAGATCAAAGGTGACCTGGAGCCATAAGCTATAGCACCCCAAACCATAACTCCAACAGTGTGATGAACATGTCTTTCAACAAAAAACTGTGGATTCCTCCTTTCACCACGTCGCCTTCTAACCCTGGCACGACCATCGTGCATGCCTAAACAAAATCGAGACTCGTCACTAAAGACAATACTGTTCCATTCCTGATCCCAGAGTGACCGTTGTCTGCACCACTCAAGGCGATTACGTCGGTGTTCTCGAGTTAAAGGGAGGACCCAGTGTGGCCGGTATGAAAACAAGCCAAAACTTCTCATTTGTCGGTAAACACTTAGCATGCCAATAGGTCTTCCGCGTTCTGCAAACCATTCATTTGCAATGGACCTGGTAGTGGAGAAACGGTCCCTTAAGGCCAATAATCTTAGGCGGCGATCTTCACGGTCTGTTGTTCGACGTACGGCCTTCTCGTAGCGATGCCTGACAACACCTATCCACAGTGTCTACACTTCTTTGCACTCTAACTGCAATTGCCCGAAGAGAAAGGTAAGCTTCCCGAAGTCCCACTATACGGTCCCTATCAAACTCACTAAGTTGACGAAATCGTACAGGTCTCCGTACTCTAGGCATCGTAACCGATCGTAAAGGATGTCAAGAACCAAAATCCGCCAACGTTGATTCTTTACTGCGGCTGAAATATTCATTTTTAGAGGGTTAGTGAATTAAAAAAAAGCAGTATAAAAACCGGATTGTCCAACTGATAAGGCTGAAAAATTTTTCACTTGTTATTTACAGTAAGATAAATACATTCACCAACTTTTATTAACATAAAACCATTTAAACTGGGTGTTCGGATTTATATGTCACTTAGTATATAACAAATAAGCATGACTCGTATGCTAATATTGACGGTAACGTTTAAATTTTATTGTCTTTAAATACTGGTCTACAGCTGTACAGCGGTTTGAGACCAAAAACTAATCAATGAGCCTCTTTTGTAGAATGAATATTCTCCGTATGCCACAAGAAATGTCCCAATATAAAATCATGTGACATTACGTCATTGTAAAATAAGTACCTAGGAGATACCTACCACTAGCTAGTCTCCGTAAGTTTCTTAATGCAAAGTAAGCCGAGTTAAGCTTAGTAGCCACGTTATATGTGTTTCCTAAGAAAGTCTTTCATCTATGCAGATACCCAGAAAGCTGTGACTTTCTGCCCTCTCTATGGTAGTACTGTTAAGCTACAGTTTGTCTTTTATGGAATGTTGTTAATAAGCAGACTAGGTCTGACTACTCAAAGATACAAGAACTAGAGTGAAATAAATCAAAATTAACTCACAACTGTCAGGTAAAATTCCAATGTTCAGATACATTTTTTTTTTGCAAACCACAACCTGCATCGTTTTGATCACTTGCCTGGAACACTAGGGCTGTATGGCTCACCATTATATATTCTGTATAAGAGGAAGGGTGATCAGCAAAAATCACAGCACCTAGGCCCCATTCGACCTGTTCTACGTAAAGTGCTCGCTCAGGTCTGGGTCTTCAGCCACCCCAGATTAATGAGAAAGGTGGTGGGAATCTCCCTTACACTGATCGTACAAGATCAATGTTCCTCCAGAATAGCTTCTCGGTTTGGTAGGACAGCTGGCCAGTCGCAAAGCAGGTGCTCGTGTCCACATCCCCTACATAAGGTACCAGTCCCATTACAAAACACAGTAACCGCCATTTTTGTCAAAATCGCGTTTTTAATAAATTTGAACTTGCTGTATTTTCCTCTACATTCTTGTATTTTTGAAACTAAAGTTGGTCCATAGATAAGGAAAATACGAGCGTAAGCCACAGTAACCGACAGTTGATCGAGGCTTCTCCCACTGCAAAATACAGTGACTAACAAAACCCATATCAAAACGATATAACTGCTAAGTAGTTACTCGGTTTTGTTATGGTTTTTGTAGTTACTGTGTTTCGATTTAAGAAATCTTTAATTCTTTAGAAAACTTTATCCAGCAAGAGCGCAATGGATCCTCACCATCTACCCTGTAAATATAGACATGCCTTGTTCAATAAGTTGGTCTCTAACCACCATAGCGAGAGGATGCTGCCCAGTGATACGATGCTGGCATGTTCACGAACGAATAATACGAACCCCTTCCCACTTCAGTTGGAACACTTCAAGATTTGTACCAAAATATGCATTTATAAACTTAACATGACGAAACTATTTACTTTTAAAATAATTTATTTTCTCAAAAACATTTTAGATACACTCTAGTCGTAAAAAATACATATTTGAAATCACTTAGACCTATAACTAATAGAACATCTGAACAAATAAACAATGTGCGAATAAATGTGCGTAGTTAACAAAGCAACAATTGAAAGATTACCATTGGGTAACATCACCTTTATTTTTTATTACGGCTGAAATTCTTTGGGGCATAGTGTTAACCAAGTTTTGGCAAAAATTTGGTGTAAAACAATCTCATATTTCTTGAAGCTTTTGTCTCCGTTCATTGATTGTACGAGCAGGATGTTGTCGTAGAACCTTTTTCATCTCATGCCACAAAGTTTTAATAGGTGACAGATCTGGACTGCTAGAAACCCATTTCAAAACTGGTACATTATTTTCTTCCATCCATCACTGGTAAAAGCGATTCTTCTCAAATTGCCATCAAATGAAGTTTTCCTACTCCTTTTGATGACATACTGCCCCAGACCATAATGGATGCTGGAAATTTCACTTTTCTCTTCAGACAGTCAACATGGAATGCTTCATTTTCTTGCGAATAGCTCTACTGCGACTGTCACCAACACAAACTTCGAATCGGGCCTCATCACTCCATTGTATTGCACACCATTGTTGAGATGTCCATTGTCTATGTTCTTTAGCCCATCTAAGCCGGCTTTTCTTTCGCCTATAAACAAGTTATGCAACTTTAGGGTTTTTACTTCACCTTTTTTATAAGAAAACTTACATTGCAAGTGCTAAATCCCAGTTTGTGGGCCTCTCTATGAGTTGTGGACCTCGAAATTCTCCTTCCAACAGCGTCACTCCACAGAGCACTTAATTTTAAATAATTGGCACGCCTGTTTTTCACGATTATTCTTCTTAATGCTCTTCGGTCGGCATTTGTGATATTACTTTTTGTCACATACCGTGGCTTAATATTAACTGAACTTCCAACAATATTTCTCACACTGTACCTCGGTAAGTCTAACAAAGTTGCAATTTCTGAGTTTGATTTCCCAGAATTAACAAATTTAATTACCAGTAACCAAATTTTCTCACTAATAACCTTTCCTCTACCCATTTTGAAAACCTTAACTACCCAAGACTATTTTAAACGTATTCTGACAGCTGTGATTATTTTGCATTGTAATGAAAATAGGTTGATATGCTGTAATTGCAACATGTGTTATTTTTATGCTGCAAATTTGATTAGGGAGTGATAAAGTTGGTGTTTTCTACTATATATTATCAAAATATTCATTGTTAATATTTTAAACCTATAACACCCTGCTACATTTTTATTATTTGTTTGATAAGAAAAAAAAGTAAGATTTCAATAGTTGGGCCAACTGAAGTGGGAAGGGGCTAGTATATTCTTATCTTTTTAGAATATCGATGAACTACCGCTTTTTCTAAAAGTAAATTTTGAAATACCTTCATTTTTTTGTATGCAACTATGAGAGAGAAGATCAAAAAGAAACTTACCTTAGTCTTTTAACGATTTGGCACGGGAAACTGAATATCTGAAATTGAATCGCATGACAGCGACCAAGATAAGGATTACTTCCCAACACCACAACCATATTCTAGCGATAGCGAAAAAATGATGCCAAAATTAAAATTAAGGTAAAGAAGAGAAAAATGAATACAAAGAAAAAGATAGTTCAGGAGTCAACTCAGGTTAGGAAGGTTTTTATTATTTATACTGTGGTTTAGGATATTAATATATACGGCTATACCCTTATCTCGTGGTTCTGTCGAGTGAGACGCATACATGGAGGATGTGCAATTTATGTCAAAAACAGTTTAACAGCCAAATGCATACCGTTCGTGAGCAAGGCGTCGGAAGAGGGAGAAATCGAGGCATGTGGACTTACAATGAATTCCGGAAGATCTAATGAGAGGCTTGGCATAATATGTGTGTATCGCCCACCATCTGGTAACGTAGCGATATTTCTGGAGAACTTAGGGAATATATTGGACAGGTTATTTTTGGAAAGTAGCAAAAACATTATTTGTGGGGATCTTAACATAGATAGCCTGAAACCCAGCATAAATTCATATCTACTTCAAGATCTGATATCATCCTACTACATGATAAATCACTGTAATAGTGCTACTCGCACTGCAGTGAACAAAAATAACATAATGACACGTACATCAATGGATTATATCATAACGAACTTCAGACCCAGACAATTGACATGTACAATCTTTGAACCCCACATTTCAGACCACACTGCACAACTTCTTTCGCTCTCTCATGAATCCCACGACAACCTCGAACATTGAGACAACCACTTGCTCATGACAAGGCCTATAAATGACGATAATTTAAATCACCTAAAAGTTAGCTTAGCTCAGGAAAACTGGAATATTGGCGAGGACGATATTGATGCAGAATTTGAACGGTTTCTCAACAATTTTTTGTGGCATTTTGATTTGAAATGTCCCCAGAGGCATAAAACACGACACAAAAAGCAGAAATCTAAACCGTGGGTGACGCCAAAAATCCAACAGTCCAGCCTAGATCTAAGAAAACTACATAATTTGGTGAAAAGGCATGAAGACAATGTAAGTATGAGACAGCAGTACATTGACAACAAGAAAGAACACAAGAAATTAATTTCTTCAACAAGAAAAGAGTATTACAGTAGTCTAATAAAATCCAGCAACAACAAAGCTAAAAAAATATGGGAAATAGTCAATGAAAAAACCGGAAGAGTAAAGAAACATCATCAAATAGTGCTGAAAAATGAAGACAAAGAATTTACTGACACCCTCGTACCCGACAAGTTTGGCAAGTATTTTTCCACAATGGCAGAGAGCAAGTTAGCAGAACACTTTAAATGTGACAACCCATCAAGATGTCCATCACAAAATCGGGTAGCATCATCAATGTTCTACGAGGATGTCACCACTGAAGAGATCATGGAAGTAATCAGCAGCCTTCCAAATAAAAGAAGCAGTGGAAATGATGGAATTTAAACGCGTGTGATAAAGTTTGTGAAACGTGAAATATCTTCCCCCCTATCAGTCCTTATTAATAAATCAGTGAAGCAAGGTAAATTCCCGAAATGCTTGAAACTAGCTATTGTTATTCCCGTATACACAAAGGGTGACCGTACAGACCTAGAAAACTACAGACCAATATCACTTTTATCGATGATCTCTAATGTCTGTATAAACGTATGTTATGTTTTCTCAATCGCTATAATGTCTTATCAGATACCCAGCATGGGTTTAGACCCTCACGATCTGTAGAAACGGCGACCTTTGACTTTTTTTCCCATATATATAGAGAAGTAGACGAAAACAGATACGTTGCTGGACTATTTTTTGTCCTTTCGAAAGCATTCGATATAATGGATATTTCGTTTATCGTGGAAAAATTGTACTGCTTAGGTATAAGGGATTTTATTCTCAGCTGGATCCAGTCTTTCCTCACAGATAGAAAATTGAAAACGAAGGTCAATGGTCATACGTCAACTCAATATCCCGTGAATATAGGTGCGGCACAAGGCTCAGTACTTGCACCACTGCTCTTCATTGTATACATAAATGACTTGAAATTGTCTGGCTTCATGATTAATTATGCGGATAACACATCGATCGTCTCAGTGCCACGACACCGCAGGATCTTCTCGAAACTATTGAGAAAGTCAAAAGTGAAATCAGCAAGTGGTGCCAGTCTAACCGCCTCATTTTGAATGAAGATAAGACTGTTGAAATTCATTTCTTCAACAAGAAACCACGCATGGATATTGATAGCTTTTCAGATCAAACTGTCTTCTTAGGAGCTCATGTTGATAGTAAGTTAAGCTGGCAACCACAAATAAATCACATTTGCAACAAAATTAACAGTGCTTATTTTGCAATATTGAAATTAAAGCCTAACATCCATCTAAACTCACTCTTAGATATGTATTACGCGCTAGTTTATTGTCACCTCACTAACAATATAATCATATGGGGACAGGCAACAATGATTAACAGATTATTCATCCTGCAGAAAAGAGTACTTCGATTAATTTTTAATATTAATAAGAGGGACTCTTGTAAAGAAGTATTTAGACGCTATAATCTGCTTACATTAACTTCCATCTAAATCTACAAATGTGCCATCTTCGCATTTGAACATAGCAATAGATTTGTTCCTAACAACGCCATTAATAGTCAATGCAACACTAGAATAGGGCATGATCTGAGTATACCGACACATAACTCTGCCCTATTCCAAAAATCTCCCACTTTAGCGTGCACTAAGGTATACAATAATCTGCCGAGTGAGTTGCGGAGAAGCACTAATATCCTTGCGCTGAAAAAACATCTCAGGAAATATCTGGTTGAAAAATGCTATTACTCTCTACATGAGTTTTACTAACACATGAAAGTATCTGTTTTTTTTAAATTCTTTTAAGCTGTTAATCATTTCGTTATCAGTGAATTGTCTATTATCGTGGAGTAAATGTATTTTAATTTCATTTTTTATTCGAGTTTTAACGAAAGTATCTATGATTTCTTTTTAAGCTTTTAACCATTTGTCCTCACTGCTCGATGTTTATTGTGTTTATATATTATGAATTTCTAACAGATTCTCCAACCGCTTTTATTTTCTTTGTATCAGCTTCAATGATTTTTACCGGCTAGACGAACATTTTTTGTGATAAAAAAAGTCGCTGTATATGTATATATTTTTACCGTTACAGATTGAACACATTACGATTCTTGCACTGTACCTGTACCTATAATGTGATTTAACCTTTTAAAATGTTTTGTAATTGTAATGTCCTTATTTATTTTATAATTATAAGTATTTTTCTGGCATATTTGCTCAAACGCATATATGACCCTCAAATTGATATTGACAAGTCTTATATCATGTAACATGATCTAATAGGACAATAAACTATCTATCTATACAACACATTGAACCAAATGATTTTTGGCCAACAAAGAGAACAAATCGCCCGGTGTTATACTGAAAAGTCAAGATGCTAGTTTGGTGGTAATATTCCAACTTATTTTTTAATTAACTAAATTTACTGTTTATTTTGTATTTTTCATATGTTAATAGTGCTTAGATAGAAGTAATTAACGAAGTGAGTCGCTCAGCAGTAAAAAAGAATAGAAAAAGACCAAAGGGAAAACAAAAAAATGAAAGGGATAAGGAAAAACATCCTACGAGACCCGTGTGTAAAGGTAAATGTGGCAGAATGTTCCAAAAATTAACATAAGAACATCGAGACAATATCTTTATGGAGTACGGGAATTGAGAGTACACTGGTAGACGAAAGTGGCTGTACAAGCAAATAAAGCTGGTTCCTGTTAAATGTAGAACCCAGTTAGCCCAACGTAAGATGTGTGAATCAAGGCGCTATACTTTACCATTAGAAGATTCTATGGACATAGAGGTATGACGACATACTTTTTTTAATACTTTAGGGTATAGCAACGATTCTGTAATAACAGAATTAGTGACAGTAATTAAAAAAGATCCTTGTGCAGAGATCAGGTAGAGGAACGTAGAGGTGGCTGTCGTAACCAATCCAATCGAGATATAATAACATATTGAGTCATTCAAGCCATCAGTGTGTCACTATCGCGGAGGAAGAATGCCCCTAATGTTAGTTATTTAGAGAGTTGAGATATAAGAAATTGTGTAAGCATACACAATATTTTAGACACTTTTCTGCATGTGAGTCACCCTGTAAAAGTATCGCTTGACACTTGGAATGCTAAAAAAGGCACTGCTGGCATACACATTTCAACAACGACTTACGACCTTGCGTATTCGTGAAACCCAGGGCACGCTGAGGCACAGGCCCTCTTAGTTCATTCTAATATTGTTCTAACAGTTGAAAGGTGGAAGTGTCTGTGTGTTGTTATTTTGTGAATAGTGTGCATATCAAGTTCAGGTCAAGGTTCGATCAATAAAACGGTGAGGGTTTTCACTGAGTATCTTTTATTGTTTTGCCTTACTGCATGTCATGTGTATTTTCTAACCATGGTACCCTTATAATCATGATAATAATTGTAATAAGTCAAAGCTAGTCAGATGAGATATGTTTATCAACAGTTAAGATAAAGTTAAAGGTAACTTAGCGTCAAACATCTACAGAGGTGTGACGCCTCCATATCCTGGAGGCTGTTATGAGACCTACTATTAATTACTGCTCGGTTTCTTCTATCAGAGGAAATGTCGGAGCGTTTGGGTATTGACACAACGGCCATCGGCCGGCGTGGTATCCTGTGTCTGTGTGACCGCCTAGGTTCTTCTCGAGGCAATCGCAGGAGTCTGAAAGTATCTCATGGCAAGATGTGTATAGGGATTGTTACTTAAAGTTGTCCGCTGCTCGGTTATCTCTCAATCAGAGGTAACATCGGAGCTTTTGGGTATTGACACGGCAACGTGATATCCTGATTTCTGAGCTGCTTTTCGTAACAATCAAGTACTTGGCATATATGTCTAAGCACCGATTATAAAGGTATCCATATCGGGCGTGACTTCAATGCGGTAGAAAGCTACCGTTCCCGCGAGTATGGACACTGGCGTGACTTTCATGCGGTAGGAAGCTACCGTTCCCCGTGCGAGGTATTATATTTCCATAACAAGCGTGACTTCCATGCGGTAGGAAGCTACCGTTCCCCTCGTTATGGACATGGGTGTGACTTCCATGCGGTATTATGCTACCGTTCCCCCATGCAAGGTATTCTAATTTATAATAATATAATTGAGAAATATCTTGACCATTATTATATTGTTTTGTGATCAGTATTGAGACAGCTAATTAACATAATGAATGGACAGTAGAGTTGTGCATGTCATGAGTCGGTAGAATATGGAAGGTACTCAAAAGGTTTTTCCAAAAATAGGCTTGGCCCCGAAAACCCAGTTCTATCGACCGTATCTCTCGCCAAGGAAAAACAACTCCCCTGTCGTTAACGTCACCAAGTAAGTGGCCTCAAAATTATCCTGACATTGAAGCCCTTGTTAAGTTGTGTATGTACTACTCCCGTAATAAAAGTGAAAAGGTACAGGGTAGTACTTCGAAAGCCTGTAAGGTGGAATTGTTGTTTTTACGCTTATCGTTATATTTCTATTATTATCTCTTGATATCATCTCTTACAATTGTATGATGATTTTGTACATCCATCCGTTTGAAAAATCAAAGTATACCGTCAAGTTTTAAAGAAAATGAATATTTCACTTTGCAACCCAAATCGGATATCTATGAACAGTGCAAAATGTTTAGGAACACACAAAATAAAGAAGACGATAAACAAGTTTCACGGAACGTATATACTCTATGGACTTACAAAAAGTGATTATTTTATAAACTCTAGTGCCATTAATGCCGGAAAACCGAAAGCTGTTTTGGCAAAAACTACCAGACTCAGAAACGTGTTAAGATTTGGTGGACCATGGGCAAATGGATGTCGTAGATTCCGATATCTGAATAGAATGTATCGGTGCTATTGCTTATCCCGTTTCTTTAGCTTAGTTTTCCCTTGTGTTACCAAACCTATGTATGTGATTAGCTCGTTCCTTTCGTCATTTTTGTAATATTATTCGTTTTTGTTTAAAGTACATATTTATTTATACTGTCTGCTTTGTTAGTTTCATATTACATTCAGTTACATTTTGCAGTGAAAAAGTAACCGATTTTGAACTCAAACTGTAAAAAATCGATGAATATTTAAAGAAAACAGAAAAATTAATTAGTGAAAATGCTACCTTGAAAGCTGAGGTGTCAAACCTTCAAACAAAAATCAATAGGTTTCTAGACAAAAAAATTCAAGGGATACCAGAAAAACAAAATGAAAATCTTACAGAAGTGATGAAAAAAATAGGAGATTACATTGGCTATAAAATCGATGCCGACAAAATAGAATATACCCATCGAGTTCCAATAAATAAAAACTCTAAATCAAAAAAAAAGAACATAATTGCTCGTTTTGTCTCCCGTGCGGAAAGATAATATCTTGGCTGCTGCAAAAGCAAAACTAATGCAAAGGAGTAATGGATCGCCAAATATGTGTATTCAGGGAGTGCCTGATGAATTCTATGTCAATGAGAACCTCACAATGCAAAATAAGTTGATCTATAAAGAAGCAAGAAGGTTAGCTAAACTGAAACAATACAAATATGTCTGGACGAGAAATGGCGAGATCTTTGCAAGGAAGGAAGATACCTCAGGTGTCATTATTGTGAAAGACACTGAGGGTTTAAAAAACATCAAATAAGCCGTCAACAAGCAAAGTAAGTAGAAAATACCTATCTACGTTAAGATGGATAACAAATGTCAGGACCTAATCATCTACTACCAAAATACAAGAGGACTACGATCTAAAACAACGGAGTTCTTTAATAATGTTCGTGCAAGTGATTATAACATAATATGCCTGACAGAGACGTGGCTCAAAGATGGTGTATGCAGCAGCGAATTATTTGGAATGGGTTACACAGTATTTACATAATGCGCCTTATCATTCTCGAAGAATGGAGAAGGTCCCAACAACGGCTTCAAGGAAAGTTGATGTTCAAAATTGGCTCCGCTCGAAAAATATCAACTTTGAAGAAGCAATGCTGAAAGTACAATTATTAAGAATTGTCAAGGATCACAAGGCGGAATATCAAAAATACGCCATTGACGAAATGGCAGCAAGTCAAAATAAAACTGTGCTCCGTTTACCTCCATACCATTGCGACCTCAATCCCATTGAGCTCATATGGGCAGAGGTTAAAAATTATATAGCTAAGCACAATACAACTTTTAAATTTTGTGACCTCAAAGGACTTTTCAAAGAAGCACTAGAATTAATAACAGCGCAAAAATGGGAAAACTGTATTAAGCACGTGAAAGACAAAGTTGAAAAGAGAATGTGGGAACTGGACAATATTTTAGAGGAACAAGTCGAGCCATTCATTATTGACGTTGGTGCTTCAGGCAGTAGCGATGATGAAAGCTCATCAAGCTCATCTTTCCAATAAAAGAAGTCGTTCATCAAATTCGGTAAGTTATAAGTAATTATAAAGCTACTGTATTTTTTAATTAATTATTGACATTTTTGAACCCATTTTGGCAAAACCTATTCAAGAATCTACTTTCTGACAATGTTCAACCATGCACATTTTTTTACGTTTTGAACGTTTTAATTTGGTTACATATTTACCTAGAAATCAAAAAATATACTAATCAATATTCTAAAAGCAATTTTAAGAGATATACGATTATTTTTAATTTAGGCGGCATCCGAAGCTGGAAATCGAAGCGAAAATTTTGAAACCCTTATGTATATTTACATCATTATATATTTCTTACCCCACCCCTACATGATCCTATATCCATCACCAATCGTATACACATCGAATTGTGCTAATTTACTACAAAGTTACGCAAAGCAGCATCTACTATCTAAAATATGTACTGCGTGACTCCTAATACGTCCCTGCCGAATGTTACAGCGTTCGATGATCACGTGGTCTTGTTTATGTCCGGTCTATCTCTTATCTGAATATACTGTAGAAGAGATCGTGAGAGTTCATGTGCACAAAAAAGTGATGGTGGTGGTGTGTTAATCGCGGTAAAAAATGTCTTCAACTCAAAACGCTGTTGTGAACTCGAATCTGATGCTGAAGATCTTTGGGTATCAATCGAACATATCAACGGTACCAAATTATTTATAAGCTGTATATATTTACCACCTAAGGATAGCATTTCATATGCCTCAGTTGTAAGCAAATTATACCAGAATGAATGTTTTTTTCGACAAAATACGGTGTTGTTGGTTGGTGACTTTAATCTTCCAAGTGTCAATTGGCAACCAGTACTTAATGAACATTTTATGGAGCCACTTAATGTTGAAGAGAAAACGAGTGCCTTACTTGACATATTGTCGTATCTACAGTTAATGCAATTTAGTAGACTTGATACTTAGTAACGAATGTTCAATATATAATACTTCGAATTCGGTTGACACATAAGAGAAAAAATAAGTATCATAGGCTATAAAAACGTTTTAATGATCCATACCCATATCAGATATTCTGTGACCTTAGAGCCAAATCAAAAATCTTAATTAAGGAAAACCTGGATGAATACATAACGATGATGGAAAACAATATATTGAACGACAGCCGACACTTTTGGAAATACGTTTCAAGTAAGAAAAAATGTCATGTCTCTATTCCTAGTTCTATAAATCATTCAAACTATGAAGTTAAAACCGGAAGTGGGGTGTGTAATGCCTTTGCCGATTTCTTTGCAAATGTATATGTTAAATCTAAACATTTTTATTTAAACAAGGATGCTAGTCCTATTGATGTTACCTTAATCTCCATTGAACTAATATATCAACAAATAGTGTCCTTAGAAATTAAAAAATTAGTAGGCCCTGACGGCAAAAAAATGTTCCGCTAGCTTATGTTTACCACTTCACCTAATTTTCAAACCATCATTAACTCAAAGAGTCTTTCCAACGAGATGGAAAGAAGGTGAAAGATTGCCTATTCATAAAGGGGGCGATAGACATCTTGTGGAAAATTATCGACATATCACTAAACTTTGTATTTTCTCAAAAATTTTTGAAAAGCTGATTTATGATGCTATCTTAAACATTACAAAAAATATCATTACGGATCAGCAGCATGGATTTTTTTCTAAAAGATCTGTACAGACGAATAGTTTTATAGAATATGCCTCTCACGCAATAGATGAGAAACTGCAGGTGGATATTATTTATACCGACTTCAGTAAGGCTTTCGACATTCTATCTTGATGGAGAGACTTGCAGAGGTGGGTGTAGATGGTCCATTAAGGCAGTGGCTAGCATCGTATATACATTAAGTAATCGTAAACAAGTGGTGACTATCAATGGGTATCGTTCGGAGACATTCTTAGTAACTTCAGGCGTACAACAAGGTAGTCACTTAGGACCATTGTTATTTAACATATACATGAACACCCTTGCTTCTGTTTTTCATTTCAGTAAATATTTGTTATATGCTGATGATCTAAAGATATTTACTATTGTTAGAAATGTAAACGCCGGTGTAAAGCTTCAAAGCGATTTGGAATCTCTGCAAAACTATTGCACTGAAAACAGTATCTTCCTGAATTTAACAAAATGTCATTACGTGAGGCTTACTAGAAACATAGTGAACACATTTCAGATATAAGATAGGGACGGCAGAACTGGGAGAGCTTCATGTAGTAAAAGACCTAGGGTATACATTGATGAGAAACTCTCATTCATCACTCACGTAGAGCACATCGTAAATATGCAAATAGAACACTAGGGTTCGTAAACAGGACATGCAGAGAATTTACGAACCCAAAAACACTTCTTTCATTGTACTACGCTTATATAAACAACAAATTCAGGTTTGCATCAGTAATACGGAATCCGTCTTACAATGTACATATATCCAGGATAGACAGAATTCAACACAAATTTTTGAAGATGTTAGCACATAAAACTCACCAACCTGTTACAGATCATCATTATACGCAAATTATGAAACAGTTCAATATGATTTCCCTAAAAGATAGAAGAACGATTTCTGACATTTGCTGTGTTCATAAATTGTTGAATGGCCTCACTGACTGTCCGGATCTTTTGGCAAACTTGAACTTTAACACTCCTGATAGAACGTTTAGAACCTATCATCTGTTTAGAAGACCGTTTCGTAGAACTAATCTTGGGCTTAATTCCCCTTTGGTCAGGGCTCAAAAAAATCATAATAATTTCTGTAATATAGAATCATTTAACATGAGCTTGACCTTCCTGAAAAATGCTTTAAAGTATGAGTATTACAGCTCTATGGCAGACTAAAATAGAAATGTTTTATTTTTTTACATAACTCAAGTTATCACCTCCAATATCATTTCTGGTATAATTTCAATTTAATTTTGATTTCAGTTTTAATTAAACGTAAGTAAATGTTAAATTATGTATACTCCTTTTATTAAAAAAGTTAAATTAATAGTTTATTGCTTATAATTAGAACTACTCACTCAGTTTATGTTGTTACAACAATATCGGACGATAAAAAAAATATTAATATTGAAGTATTCAATAATGTAATATATGTATATGTATACGATATTTTATGTAAGTTAAGTTTTAGTTCACTGAGGGTGTGTGTTGGGTTTACCTGTTAACACCCCAAACTGTATATAAATAAATAAATAAATAAATAACAGCAGGTACCTTTTCTATTTTCTATTTTATTGGAGTAAAGATATCTAGATCGTATATTTCAAATTTATTTTTTGCAAAACACGAAGCAGCACTTACTGTTCTGTGGAACGGAGTATCTTTTAGGTATGTACTCATCACAAAACAGTTACTGTATTTGTAATGGAATAATTTGTTTTACTAATTTTTTAAGCCTATGAAAAATTAGTTCTTTGGCTGCCGATCTGTTTCCAAGGCATATTTTTCCATTCAGTTATATAAAGAAAAACGTGGATGGAGGTTATCTAACACACCGTGAAGTTTTTGATCGATTTTCTTTAATAATTTCTTGCGGCTTATACATTTTAGAAAGATTGATTTTTCGCCATTGGGGTAACCATGCAATTACTGTGTTTTGTAATGGAACAGCCAAAGTTGTGTCACAAGTTATAGAGATGCTGCCTTAGATGACCTCGAAAGGTAGTTTCTTGCTACTTCTTCACTACGATGTCTAAGGAATTCCTTAACAAGTGAGCAGCCTGATGTATCAGCCCACATGTTCTTCAACCCTGGATCCATTTGCTGAAAAATACGAATTTATGGCGGAATTTCATCAACTGTCAAACTGGTAGCTTTAGGTTGATCGCTTTTCAGTCACTTGCACCCACCTAATCTTGGATCGATCGCACACTAGTTGCTTCTGCCGCGTCGGAATTCATTGGTTTCAAATATTTGCATACAGTGTTTATCTTCAAATTTCACGTACAGTTTTTAGTCCAGTATGAAAACTTATGCAAAAAGGAGACAATATTGCATAACTAAAATAAAACTTTGCTGGAAGAGCAAAGTCAACATACATTTTTTGCACGAGCAAACTCTCAAACTGTTTGCGATATATACACAACAAATTGAGTAACGTCGTGCCCGTAACAATATCTTAAATTGAATTAGCAGTAACGAGAGATGATTGTAATAGTGATATATGGGTACGAAATGTCAGCCATTATATATTTTACCATGGCAATAGCAATGAACAAATTACAGTTTTCGTGAAGGCACGTTTGTGTACATGAGAAAGACATTGCATCTTCTGAAATTGGGTCTAATCCTTGACTTACCGCAGTCTATCGTGGTCCAAATTCATTCCATTAATGCATTGTTAAATTAGATACATCGGAAAGCGTTTCGTGATTATCAAAATAAACATCAATTTTAGTCTAGTTCTTTTAGGTTTTGAAAGATCTCATGATCAATATAGGGGTGATGAAAATGTATTACCTACTGACAACATTAAGCATGTAATACCGTAGCAGTGGCATGGCATTACTCGCGTACGTCATACTCTCAAATATTTATTTTTTTATATAGACTTTACTTCAAGTATGCAAAGCAAATTTTTTCCAAAAGGCATGGCCTGAAAACGTTTTTTCAGAGGAGGCAGTCTATGTAGAGATTAATACCTCTTTGATTTGTAATGTATAAGATGTTTCAAAAAAATCATCGTCATAGAAAATACCTGGTTTTCTTCATTTTTTCTGTGGGGATTCGCCACTGTGATTCAAGCCATACAAATTTTTTTATGTATTGGTTATGCCATTCCTGCTTTATATACAAAATTTCAAGTAATACTTTTTGGTAATAGGACATTTCAGTAGAAACTGTCCGTGTACTTTTTTCTGATCTAGAAGGATGAACTGTTTTTTATCACCTTGTGTATGAGTAGATCCAGATACAATACAAACCCACTGTTGAATTTCAGGCTGTATTCAGTGACTTGTCAAAATTGTCATCAGTGAGCCTTCAATCGAACATCATTGCCATTGGTGGTGTTTCGACTCCAACCAATTTACCACCTATAGAGTTGATGATTCTTCATGATTACGACCAAGGATACTCTTCATCGTTCATCTGTTTTCAATAATTTTAATGTCTTTGTCGAGCCATTTGCTCAGATACACAATCGCACAAATCGACTGCTTCACAACTTTCAATTGTTGCTCAAAGCTTCCTCAGGTTGAACTATAATTTAGCGCATATCGCAAATATTTCATTTCTCATTTTAAAATGAAAGATTAGGATGTAACGGATGTAACTTGAAAGAAAATGTCATTTTTTCTTTAAGGAACCCTCTGCTTGCTATTTTATATAACTTCAAAGTTGCATTTTGGGTGGTAATAGTGTGGTATAGAATACTGCTTCATAAGCTGTTTTCTTCTTGTGTATACAAAAGATTGTTCTAAGTTATATGAATATAAACTGTAAGTTACTGTGATACTGCTCATTGCAATAATGCAATTTTGCATTATTTTAATGATGAAAATAGTTCATTGTTAAGTAGCCATTCCTTTTATTTTAGATAATTATTCCCATCACTACACCACCGTCACTGTCATATTCTCTCCATCTAGTTGCGATGTTGCCAAATCATGGATAGTATTATACCTTAATTTGGTTGGTCAAATTCTTACTTATATACTAGCATGAAAATGTGCAATCGGCACGGGTATCACGTATCTTGAAAAGTGACATTATGCCGATTTTTTTTTACATTATGCTGTTTTTTTGACAATATGTAGGTTATTCTACAAGATGTTAACTTAGCACTTAGTTGTACGTGTTGCCTAAACGTCATGGGCTTGTTACCAATCTTTGGCTCTGATGTGATGTAGAATCTGCTTCTGAGATGGCATTACTGGAGGTGTAAGCTGTAAGTTGTATGTGTTGATGATAATTACATTCGGTTCTTGTCTCAAATACACTTAATTGAGACTCAAAGCTAGAAATTAGTTGCGCTTCCACTTGTTCTTATCCATTCTGGAAATTACATATACAAATTTGCTGAATTTCAAAAATGAGAGAGATAAGAAATAATTATATTCACTGGACACTGTCGAATTACAAGCCATATACATGCTAACAGTAATTACACACAACGCGGGCGTGGTGATGATTTCCCGTAATTCTCCTAAGTTTTTCGTAATTTATAACATTCTCTCTCTTCAGAAAGCACAACATATACTTACCCGTCATATTAGCCATATCCAGTAATGATTTTCTCACACAGCAGATATCACTGATTTTACACATGCAGACCAATGCACATAATCAACCCGGATCACTCAGCCACACAAAACTATGTAACCAATAATGCGTAGTTTAATTGAGTGATTCCTCCATAGATGGACGTTCACAACGATCCTAGTGAGCAAAGGTGGAATGACTGCGCCCTAAAAACGACCCAGTCTGCAAGTTGACATCCTATAGGTTTTTCTGACGTTTTATAGGTTTTTTACATGATACCCGTGCGGCAGGATTGTCACGAAAATGCGATTTAGAGGTGTGCCCTATGATACCGTTAGCTAAATAGACTTTTTTGAAGAATGCCTTATACCTTTCACAAAAGTACTTCGGTTATTATTTTTCCTATATTATAGTTATAATCTATTTACTTTTTGTATGTATGTACTTGAAGAATTATTTAATGTGAGGCTGATGTTACAAAATGAAATAACTGAAAAAGTAGCTGTTGCAAATCACTAAATAATGAAGACATAACAAAGAACATTGCAAGTTTTTTGATGATTTGATGAAATGATCGTTGATCTTTATTTAACTATAATGTTGGACGATGATACGGCGAAGTGGTCCAACTTTTTATGAAATAAGCCATTTACAATTAACTAAGACTTTTATTTTGCAAATAACCTCATTTCTAATTACGTATTTCTCCCAAAAAAGGTACAACTTGGCAACAATGGACATCATTTATCTTATCTGTCAAGAATTAAGCGTTGTAAAATGACCGTTGAGAATTGTTTGTACTTTCAGATACTTCTTATAAACTCATTGAAAATTTCAAGTAGACATTGAAAAATCACAAAACAACACCTCTACACAGTTTTTCCAAGTTAATACCATCATTTACGCATGTATTTTGATCAGTTATTTAAGCTAATAAGCTAATGTGTAATAACACGTCTGGTTTTGAACCTTTTTTTGCAAAAAAAACAACGATTTTCTACAGTTTCACATCTACCTTCCTTAGTTTTATACAGTGTATGTTATATTCTTATAATTTAGAGCATCCCTTTGTCTAAAAAGCAAAAAAAGACAGCATATAAAGCAGTACTCTACTCTAGAGTAGATGCCTCACTAAATCATAGTAATTTATTTGTCCATTTTCATCCAATTGAGGAAAATGAAGTCAGGAAGGCCATTAAATCACTAAAGGATAAGATGACATCTGGTCTAGATGGCATCCCGTCCTTTATAGTCAAAGATCGTGTGGAAGTGTTTGTTGGTATTCTAACTGGGATTTTCAATATTTGTCTTATAACAAAAAGATTTCCAGATATTTGGAAGATCGCTAAGGTCTGTCCAGTGTTTAAGTGTGGGGATAAGTCAAATATTGAGAATTACAGGGCAATCTCTATATTATGCATGTTCTCGAAAGTCTTTGAAATAGTCTTGTACAGTCGCATTTACACTGCCGTCCAGCGTCAGCTGTCATTGCATCAACACGGATTTGTGGCTAATCGCTCAGCAACCACAGATCTATTTATAATAACGCAGTATCTCTCGGAATCCATTGATAGTAATGAGCAAGTTGACGTTATTTATACCGACTTTTCGAAGGCATTCTATAAAATTAACCACAAAACTTTATTAAATAAGTTAGGTGCACTTGGTTTTACAGATGATGCTAGGGAGTTGATGAAATCTTACTTATCCGATCGTAGACAATTTGTTAGCTATAATCGCTTCCAATCTGAGACCTACTTGGCACCTTCTGGAGTTCCTCAGGGGTCCAACCTGGGACCATTACTGTTTTTGATATTTATTAATGACCTCTGTGACTCAGTTGAATGTGAACGCCTAGGCTTTGCTGACGACCTAAAAATTTATTCGCAGATCAATACTGATTGTATCAAGCTACAACACCAATTAAATTTTTTTTGTGATGTCTTGGTGTGTAGAAATCAAGTGGGAGCTTAATGTGAGGAAGTGTAAAATAGTCAGCTATACCAGAAAAATTAATTTTTGCGAATATCCGTACTCTATTGATAGGTCTGTGCTAGAAAGATGCTCTGATGTACGTGATTTAGGTATAATCTATGATCAAAAGTTAACTTTTAGTCAGCATATAAATAAAAAAGCATCAGAAGCATTTTCGGCTTATGGTTTCATAGTAAGGAATTGCAGGAATTTTCATAACATAAAGTCTATTAAGCTATTATATTATGCTTATGTTAGATCCAAAGTCGAATATTGTAGTATTATTTGGAGCCCTTACTATTAATGCTATAGCACAGCTATTGAAAGAGTACAACGGAAATTTATGAAGTTTGTTCGATTTAGGATTGATGGCACATATGCAGAGAGAGGTACAAGTAATGAGGAACTATGTAGTCGCTTAGACATGTTGACTTTGAAGAAACTGTGCCTCAATAATATTTGGCTACAAAATGATCAACAATTTAATTGATTGCCCCTTGATCCAGGAACAGATCAAGTTTCGTACTCCAACGTTTGCATCTCGCAATCATAAAATATTCGGGCTTCCTAGAGCTAGGACAAACATTCTTCTCAAGACTCCGTTATATGTAATGTGCTGTAACTTAAACAGAATTGGATGTTACTGTGATATATTTACGACAAATGTTAATTACCTGCTAAAGGCAGCTAAGGCTTATTCGGACCAATAGCTCATGTTACAAATTTATACCTTTTTGCTTTTGTATTATGTTTATAAATTGTCCTATAAATGGGAAACTGTTGGACCATAAAGCTATTATTATTATTATTATTATTATTATTATTAGAGCACTACCACCAAAAATGCAACTTCGAAATTCTATAAAATAGCAAGCAGGGGGTTCCTGAAAGAAAAAATGATATTTTCGTAAGAGTTATATCCTAATCTTTCATTTTAAAGTAAGAAATGAGGTATTTGCGGTATGCGCTAAAGTATAATCTTACCCTTCCTCCCTAGAACCTACTGGGGTGAAGAATTCTGAACATAAATTACCTGAACTATTATAGATTCATCAATTAAAATGTAATTCCAGATTTGTGAGTAAGATAACCTTCAGGTTTCCACTTGCACCATGCACGCGTTTCGCAACATTTGATAGCCAGACATGACCATTGTTAGGCTAGCCAAATAAGATTTTGAAATTGCAACATGTGCATTTCATTTTACCCGTCATTGTCCGTCAGAGCGATTTCTGGGACCTTTGTTGTTTGCTGAAGTATTGTATGTCAGTGGGTCTGTCAGGTGTGGTTGCCCAGATACCAGACGAAAAAGGGAAGAAGAAGGAGAGGAAGGAAGGGTGGAGAGCAAGGAGGAGGAAGAGCGACAGGTAAAGGGGTGCCTAGTACTCGGTAATCTTAAATCAGAGTTCCCCAAACTTTTTTGTGTCGTAGACCCCTTGCCATATTTTTCCGTTTTGGGTAGTCCCCCTACTTACCTGATATTGATTTCCTGTAAATTTCTAACTGTAGTGAAGTTTAGTGTTAAAAACTTAAAGTAAAAACACATGTTAATTTATACATATATTAATTGAATTTAAATTAAAACTACTCAAAACAAAATTTTGTATCTGTTATGTAAAGTATACGTAACATTAAATAAACACGGGTCTGACCAATAAGTGCCCGCATTGGGAATAAGTGCCCGCATTGAAAAAAAAAAAAATAAGAGGGATACAATAAAAAAAAAGTGAAAAATAATAAAAAAAAAGTTTTTTACTTAAAATAGTACAATAAGCCAGTTCGTTTATTAATTATAACGTACATATAACGTATGTTCTACAATAATTTCACTGCTAGTTTGATTAAATTCCGCTTCTTATACGTTTAAGTTATCTAAAAATAGGCAAAAAGTTAACGAATTTTAGTGTGTACCTATCCTTGAATTTTCAGAATAATTAAAAAAAAATATTTTCCATAAAGGGGGGTTCTTTAAAAAAATCAATGCGGCCACTTACTCCCAATGCGGGCATTTATTGGTCAGACACCAATAAACATAAAATAAACTATAAATAAAATAACATAAGCAATAAGTCAATATTTTTAGTGAGAAGGATGAACCTGATAATAAATTATCAACATTTGGCGTCAATTTTGTAAGGGTTGATCTTAAATCTCCTCGGCTAATGATGTCCAGTCTGTTTCTTTTTTTCGTTATTAGATTGGTAACAGCGCTGAACCCCCTTTCCACTAGGTATGACGATGGAAAGGAAATTAAAAATTTCCTCGCTATATTCCATAATACGGGATAAGTAACGGATATGTTGTTTTGCAGCCAGAATTGCTGAAATCCGTTTTTAAACTTAACCTTAAGTTCTTCGTTTGTACTTAGTTCAGTCAGTTCCTCTTGTATTGTTTCTTCTATGTCACCATATGGATTAATTATCCACGGTGGTATTACCATAGTCAAAATATCCTCAAACCTAGATTCAAAATCTGAATAGAGGGCATTTAAATGTTGAACGTAAGTTGAAACGTCGTCTTCCTGGCAGCTTGTCTGTGACAAATTGGGGAACTGAGAAAATTCGCCCCGTCCAATATTTTGCTTCATTAGTTTAACTCTGGCAAGAAACGCTGATAAGATGGACTTTGTTTTAATCAAATTTAAACTGTCGCCTTGTAATTGCAAATTAACCATATTAAATTTTGTAAACAAATCTGTTAAATAGGCGATGTCTGTTTTTCTCTTCATTAAATTTTTATTTAAAATTTTATCTTTAGTATCCAGAAATTCTAAAATAGTCTCAAAAAGTGCAAAAAATCTTGTCAAACATAAGCCTTTCTACAGCCAGCGTACTTCAGTGTGAAGGAGTAATTGACGAAAGTGTTCGTCATTTTCTTCAAATATTTTGAATTTGAATTTGAATTTGAACTGCGCAAATAACCGCGTATTCAACGAGTTGCTTCGGATTCGGTTTACTGCATCAATGACTAAATGAAGTGATTCATGCAATCTAACACTCAAATTTTTAGCAACTAAATGTTGTCGATGGATGACGCAATGTATTGCTAACACCCCTGACACATTTTGTTTTAAATAGCTTATAAATCCACGATAACGTCCAACCATGCCAGGTGCTCCATCTGTAGCTACTGATATTATATTTGATAAAGGAATTGCTTTTTCAATGAAGTAATCCTTCAAAACATGAAATATTGATTCACCTTTAGTGTCGGTTATCAAAGTTCTTGCGAACAGCAGATCTTCGTAGATTTCTTGATTCATGATAAAACGAACATATGCCAATAATAATGCTGCATTATCAGGTAAAGTTGACTCGTCCAGTTGTATAGAGAAATGGCTCGTTTGCAAATAATTACGTAAGAAGCTTTCAATATCAGAACTCATTTCATCAATACGTCTTTCAACAGTAGTGTTGCTTAAGGGAATTCTTTTAATGATATCAGATGCAGGTTTGTGCAAAACAGTTTTTAAAACCTCTCCAACGGCTGGCAAAATTAACTTCTCTCCGATAGTATGCGGTTTTCCGGATTTTGCTATAAGTAACGAGATATTGTAAGACGTCCGCAAACCATCATCATTTCTTTGTGACGTCGAAGCGAACATTCTGTCCAGTGTAGGTCTCTTCTGAAATTTATCTTTGAGTGTTTGAGAGTATTTCAAATCTTTCTCTGTTTTATCAGGGTGGCATCTTCTCAGATGATCTTGCAGTTTAGATGGTTTCATAGCGTCATTGCCCAAACCTTTGTTGCATAAAAGGCACATAGGCGATTGTTTGTCCGGCAATGATGGAATGAAGCCAAATTTCAAATAATCAACACTGTACTGTCTACATTTCTTTTTAGATTCGGACATGGCATCAGTCATCTGTGGGCAAAATTAAATTATTTAAATAAGACAGAAAACCCAGCAGCTGTATATTAAAAATATTTTTTGATTTTTCCGAAAACATTCCATAATTCGAACATCTTGCAACAATTAGCTCGAATTACGGAGATTGCACTGTAATTATATTACCGATTGCTAAAACTTTCAAAAAGAAACTATTGAGAAGTACTCGTGTAATTTTGCATGATTGAATATTTAACTACAAATAACTAAAGTCATGATTGGCGTAATTTATCTATCTTTGCTAACTACAAGTACAAAACTAAAATTTAATAAAAAATAATGTACTTACTTTTCTCCAGCACTCTCAAACAAAATAACACTGACTCACTATAATTTGTGTGATATACTATCTGTTTATATTTTTTAAAATATTTTCTTGGCACTTTCCTTTTCAAGATTCAGGAAACGAATAAACGTATTTGTCCCACATTCGTATTTATAGAGTGACGAATTGAACAGGTCAGTGCAAGGTAGCGAAGCTCTGAGACTGCGACTCTCAGGTTTTTGCAAGTTGAAAATGTATTGCGACCACAAAGCGAATCCCAACATCCTACACCTTACACAATTTTATAAACATATATAATAAATATTTTACTTCAAAGGTACTTTTATAAATAATAATATGTTTTGATATTATAAGATAATATGATGTAAGTAAATAGGTACTATCAGTGTATGTGTTGAAATCCACTATCATGGACCCCCATATTCATTTCATGGACCCCCAAATTTTTTTTTGCTGACGTAGACCCCTTGCAGGTTGTCACAGACCCCTAGGGGTCGATATAGACCACTTTGGGAATCAATGTCTTAAATTGTTCCAAAAGTTAGTTTTGGAATTTTTATGTGTGGGAAAAATTGCAATTTTGGTTGCACCTAGGATTGCACAATTGGATTTTGTTCACAGTGCGAGCAGACAGTTAAAAAAACATTGTCATTTCCAGTAGTATCCTTCAATGGCGTGTTAGGAAGGTCTGTAGGACATTCTTTAATATTCTATATGCGTACGAGAGGTATTATAAACCTTCTTTGTAAGTGAAGTTGACTTAATCTCGCATCTGAAGAATATTTCATTCCTAAGCGTAGTTCACACCCTAACAAAGATTGAGGTTAGTCCACAATATGCCTTGTGACTTCTAAGCAAATATAGGTCGTCATGTCCACGCAACCTCACGTACCTCAATTGTGGGCGAAACGGAATCTAATATTCCGTGTTTTTTTTTTTTTTTTTTTTTATATCGAAACAGCCGCGCAGGCAGAAGCCTAAATGCCGGAACACCGCGGCTGCTATGATGATCCCAAAGAAATTTTGTTAATACGATTTTTGAACTGCCTAAGGTTAGTAGAACTGGGAAAAGCTTCCTCCCGTAGTTTGTTCCACAATCTAGATACCCTCGGGATAAAGGAGCGGTCGTATCGGCCAGTTCTGGATGTACGAAGTTTGACACGGTTAGGATGGGACGCCGAAGTCAGGCGGGTCTGTCTGGCAGGCACATCGCGCGGCGGCATCATGGAAGAGAGCTCTGAGGAGCAAAGCCCGTTGGTGTAGCGATAGATTGAACTGTACAAGATTGTTGCGTCCCCAAGCAGTGATAGCCTCCAGGTCTCTTGTCAGAGAAGAAGTCGTCGCTAGTCTTCTTTTTTCCAGCTCAGCGGCAGAGATCGGCTTGTCACTCTGAATTCCTGCATGTAGAGTGCTGTCATCAGCGAAGCTGTTAATTGGGTTGATCGTGCAGGAAAGGAGGTCGTTGATATGTAAGAGAAACAGTGTTGGAGCCAAGACCGATCCCTGGGGAACACCCGCGTTGACGTTGTGGGATGAAGAGGAGAATCCGTCAATTACGACGGATATCTTGCGGCCAGAGATAAAGTCAGCCACCCACCTGCGAAGCTTTTCTGGGAGGCCGTAGGATGGAAGTTTGCTCAAGAGGGCAGCGTGCCACAGCTGATCGAACGCTTTCGTGATGTCAAGAGCAACGACATGAGCCTCACCATGAGACTGGATGAGTTTACTCCACAGTTGCGTGACGTAAGCTAGGAGGTCCCCTGTGGATCGTTGGTGCCGGAAACCGTACTGCCTGTCGCTAATCAAGCTGTGACGTTCGAGGTAGTCCAGAAGCTCGCGATTTATACACCTCTCCATTACTTTACTTATAACAGAAAGCAGAGCTATAGGCCTGTAGTTGTAAGGGTCGGTTTTAGATCCTTTTTTTGGGATGGGCTGTACATGAGTAAATTTCCAGTTTTCTGGGAAGGTGCCGGATTCATAAGATATCTGGAAGAGACGCGAAAGAACTGGAGCAAGCTCAGCTGCACATCTCTTCAGTACAATGGCAGGAATCAAGTCTGGACCAGAAGCTTTGTTGATGTCGAGCGACAAGAGCACTCGTCTTACGGTCTTATGCCTGAATGTTACCTCCCGCATAGTGTGGGGAACCCTTTGAATTGACGGCACTTGGGCGTTGGTGGGGACGTCCATGGTGGAGTTGGCAGCAAAGATCTTGGCTAGCACTTCCGCCTTGGCCTTTGAGTCGAATACAATAGTTCCATCCTGGCACGTAAGTGGTGGAAGGCTACTGTGTGAGAAGTTCTTTTCAATCTGCTTGGCCAGCGTCCAGAAAGACCGACTGCCATTGCGCTGCGACATTACCCTGTGCCTAACTTTTATATCATGCTGGGTTTTGGCATTGCCAACCGCTTCGTTATATTTGTTTCTGGACTCGACGTCGGCTTGTCTGTTCTCTACAGTGGGGTTTTGTAAGTAGGTTCTGTGGGCCTTGATCTTCTGCTGGCGAGCAGTGTCACACGATTTGTTGAACCAGCCGTTGGACCCTGTTTTAGGAGCTTTCACTGTGTGAGGGATGTATTCCTCCATTCCGACGTGGATAATTTCGGTTATTGAAGAACAGACAGTCGACGCATCCGCGTCAGTGAAACAGACATCTCTCCAAGGAAAGCTAGAGAAGAAGTCTCTGAGCCCCTCCCAGTCGGCATGTCCGTAATGCCAAGTTTTGCGGCCTGTGCGAGTTTCTGCGGCCACAGCGGCTTCTGACCGAAACCTAACCTCCACAACACCGTGATCTGAGTTACCCAGGGGGGACAGAACGGCAGTGCTGTAAGGGGCAGGATGCGTGGTCAGAAAGAGATCCAGCAGGCTACTGGCGTGTGACGAGACGCGGGGGAAAAAAGTAGGGCTCGTCACCAGCTGGGTCAGCCCTTGAGTAAGAGCGAACGCTTCGACTGCACGACCTGCTGCATCGGTCTTATTTGAGCCCAACCAAAGCTCATTATGGGCATTGAAATCACCGAGAAGAACTACCTCTGAAGCGGGGTGATTGATGTTCAGGAAGTCGATCTGGACGGCGAGGTATTCGAGTAGGTCATCCCAGTTATGGTTCGAGGGAGAGCGATGAAGGCAACAAATAAATTTGGGTGATGTTTTGGAGTTGAGGCGAAGCCACAGAATGTCCTTCCGGTCTGATTCCAAAGAAAGATCCCTGGAGCAGGAAAGACTGCTGCGGACAAAAGCCACAACTCCCCCGTTCTTTCTCAGATTGGAGTGCACCTCGTAGTTTGGGAAGTTGAGATGGTTAATCGGTGCAGCCTCTGAGATTTTTGTCTCCGCCAAGAAAAGCACGGCGGGACGATTGGATTGCAGGTAGTGATGAACAGCATCAATGTTGCTGTTGATCCCGCAGATGTTGGAAAAACAAATTTTATCTTCGATGTTGTTCCCTCGAGCCCACCCTCCACCCGGACATTCCGAGAGTGGAGTGAGTTTACGTCCGGAGTTTTTAGTGCTCGAGGGATCCATCATCATTAATTTCTTTGTTTTGGTAGATAACCGACTGCATAGCTTAGGTGTGGAAACATGCGGACATTTATAAGACACCCTGAGAAAAGCTAGCGGGTGGTACTGCCTCGGTCGACTGGTCCTTGTCTACCACCTTCTTTTTATGTATTAGTGATGTTAAATAGACCTAAAGTGGCCCGTTGGCGGACTTGTACCGCCACCCGGCAATCGGTACTGAGGTATTCCTTAACGCGTGCGCAATCACTTGGACGGGAAGAAGTTGTATACTGGATACAACGACTTCCGGAACAAGCGTTTGCCACGGCCCTCGCTCAGTAGGGGTTTCTGTGGATTTTCGTGTTAGTGGTGGTTTTTTATGTGTTTGAAGCTTTTTCTGGTGTTATTGAATTTTTTCGTGCTTGTTTTCAACAAACTTTCATTGCAATGGACTCCACAACACCTCAACTCTAAGCCATTTTGATAATTCGGACTTTGAATCGATAACTTTTTATCTTTTTGTAATACAAACCTACGTTTACATAAAAACGCTGTCACCAGGTCATAGAAAATTATGCTCGGCCCCAGTTACTCCCTTTGAGCTAGCTACAAACATGTATAACATAAGAATTGAACGAATCAAGTCAGCCAAACGGGCCCATATACAATTAGTATACGTACCGAACATCTGTGATTGAGATATATGTTCCTCCACCCTGTACAATCCCCAACACCGACTTTCAACCCCTAAAACCTTCTTCTGGAGCCTTTGAAACGTCAAAAAATAAAGTTTGTGCGACTTTTATTTTCTTCGTGTGTTTGCACTTTGCCACTGGAACTACAAAGCTTTTTCGTTGTTGCCTTAGAAGTAACCTTGAGTACAAATTTCATCCTAATCCGAACAGACCGACAAGCAGACAAACCAATAGTTTTTAACAACTCAAATTTAAAGGGCATGTACGTATATGTGGACATCACATATTACACGATCAGTATTTACTATGATCTGTCAGTAAATAGTGTAGACATAGACGCCAGTAATTGAAGGGTATGCCGGAACAACGTTCTAACCGCCAAAAGTTTAGTTTTGAGAAAAACGAAAAAAAATATGTTTTACTCCCAAATTAAAAAATAAAACAGACAGGCTAATTACTAATTGACATTTTAATATATTTGAGAAACACATATTTTTATAAACCAAGTTCAACAAATTAAGAGCCTAGGAAGATAAATTCCCTAAAACAACGTTATATATACATGTCACTTACAACGTTTTTACACGGGAACGAGTCGTTTACAACCTTGTTTTACGCTTAATGGGTCAAAGATTTTTTATTGAGGTACATTGAACCAACACAGTTGGTGCTACAAGAAACATGATACAAATGGATAATATTTTGATGGTTTTAAACAACTTTCAGGTCTGTTACCTGCAGCCCTTGTACAACCTCTTAAATGACTGAAGTGTCCTATAAGGTGTGCCCATTCCGCTTGTATACTACTGTATAATCATTCTTGCAACTCTAATAGGAGTGATAATTGTTAGTTGGGCTATGATAGTTTCGAAAAAAAACTTGCTGAGACCTGTCGGCGGGTGCACATACAACGTTGTTACGTGGATATCAAGATTCGCTGAATCATTTAGACGCCTGGACACCGACTAAATGTGTGATCTTCAGCTTGAAAAAGGGGGAGATTATGCGAAGATCCTTGTTTTATAGAAATCCCAATATTGACTGTCGGTTAGAACGTTGTGACATATTCCTAGATTTGTTATATCTTTAAAAACGAAAAAAGACATATTCTAATTTGGCTAGCCTATAATGGAACCGCTGCATCATCACAACAGCCGTAATAATTTCGATTGAGCAACCCTTCATATAATTAAAATGTTGGTAAACAAAGAAATCTGGCGTTAATCTGAACCAGCATCGGCGAGACTTGAACGTAATTGGTCGACGACCTTCTAATGCGCGAAAGGCATTGTTTCTAATCAAAAAAGTGTGTTAATATCACGAATTAAAGAAAATTGGAGGCACCGCGAGCTTCTTCGTGAGAAGAAGGTGTCATTTTGGACGTGTGACACACTTACACTAATTTATCGAGGTTTTTCCCATAAAAGACCTTCAAGCGAGGTGAAGGAAAATCGGTCCCGCTGGCATGACTTGATTCCATGACCATTCTAACGACTACTAACTTACTATAAAACGTGTTTCGGCTCAACTTGTATAGCCTTATAGTTTATGATACTAATCACCAAGATCATCCTTAAAATGTCTGGTACGACCGCTCTTTTGTTTCTAGGGTGTCAAAATTGTGTAAAAATCGGCCTGAGGAGACTTGTTCCAGTTCTGCTAACCTTAGGCAGTACAAATATTGGATTACGCTGCCGTTGTATATAGGCTTCCGTCTACACGATTGCATCAATATAAAACAATTCCTAGTCATTGGAACATATACAGTATTTAACCCAGAGCATTACTCAGACACAAAAAACTCAAAACGATCCTACAATTCATTCTGCGACAATTCCTAAAAAAAATATGTTTATGCCAATAAGCTAAGCACTATAAAGCAACTGAGGGGTATATCCTCCTGGAACCCAAAACCTACCAAAAGGAGATCGAAATCGAAAAGAAGCGTTTACTAGCAGCTCAGACCCGTCGATTTTGTTTTCGAGGGGGACACAAGTATGACAAAAAATCACGTTAACACGTGCAGCCTCCTGGGCGGGGGTGACACCAACCCTAAAATCTTAATTGGAAATAGGGGTCCAGTAATACCTTATTTTAAAGGTCTTTCAAGTCATTTCTTGAAGAAAGATAAGGAAATATGTCGTACTTATTTTAACTAGGAATTTAGTACATAGTTTGCGATTGATTTGACCAATCTTTGTTGATAAAATAACTTGTAACGCTTTATTACATAAATTAACCACGGCATATTCCACAGCAGAAAGAGTTGAAATTATCGAAATATTTTTCGGAAATAATCAGTGCGCTAATAGAACAGCAGTAATATTTAGTGAGCGACATGAAAACAGTAACGTGCATCGAAAATATGTTCTAGAACTTGTAGCTAAAGTTCAGGAAACTGGGTCAGTCGGCAATAAAAAACGCAACATTGAAAATCCCATAAGGAACGAAGCAATAGAAGTGGGGGTTTTAGGGCAAGTTTATGTAGATCTTACGTTAAGTACCCGCAAATTGGAGACTGTGTGTGGTGTTAGTCGACGTACTGTCCTACGGATTCTAAAGGCTCATAGTTTTCATCCGTATAAAACTCACCTGGTACAAGAACTTAATGAAGACGATTTTGATCGATGATTACAATTTTGTGAAGATATGAGTGAACGAATTATAAACGAAGAACATTTTCTATTCAACACTTGCTTTTCCGACGAATGTTGCTTTTTCTTAAATGGCGTACTAAATCGTCTTAACTGCCGATATTGGTCCGACTCTAATCCCAGAATTTATCATGAAGTTCATACACAGCAGCCACAAAAATTAAATGTTTGGGCTGGTATTTTTGGCGGACATTTAGTTGGTCCTTGTTTACCTGGAAATTTGACTGGAGAAATGTATTTGGAATTACTCGAAGACGCCATAGATCCTGCATTAACAGCCATAATTGAAAATCAGAATGATCGGCGCATTACGTGTTCGACAATATTTAGATCAGAAGTTTCCAGATCGACGGATTGGTTGAAGAGGTGCCATTGAATGGCCCCCAAGATCGCCAGGTTTATCATCTTTGGATTTCTTTATATGGGGTCATTTAAAAGTAAAATCCATGCTACTCAGCCAACATCATGAGAAGACCTGCGACAAAGGATTGTAAATGAGTGCCTTCAAATTACTTCTCAAATATTTCAAAATGCGCAGAAACGTTTTGAACAAAATCTTTATTATTGCATGGAGAGTAATGGTGGCCATTTTCAACATTTACTTGCCTAACGGGTCAGTTCATTCTTCATTTTTAAATTACTTTGCTGCCAAACATATTGATCTCCACTAATGATGATGTATTAGTTTTATTTAAGCTTTAAATCAATAAATTTTCAAAACTACTGTACTGAAGTACATTAATTTTATATCATTATAAAGGGAATTAAAAGACCTTTAAAACAAGGTATCACTCAACCCCCCTTTCCATTTAAGATTTTGGAGGTGGTGTCACCCCCGCAGGGGGCTGCACGTGCTAACGTGATTTTTTGTCAAACTTGTGTCCCCCTCGAAAACAAAATCGACGGGTCTGAGCGTTTTTCCAAAAGAAAAACTGAGCTGCCAGTAAATGCGTCTGTTTAGTTTTCGATGCGCCACCCTGTATATGATACATAACTTTACATATTGAAAAAGCAAATCTCTTAGTTGTTATTATTAGATAGTTAATATGATCGGTACATCCACTAAAATAGTGTAGATCTGATATCCTCCGTCCTTACATAACCTCATTTTTGACTTTCGCAGTGGTATTACGTACAGGGTTATTACAAAAGAATCATCGAGTTTTAAAAATATATAGGTATTACAGATATAACAGTAAGTGACATGTCAATGGAAAGGTAAAATATTCAAGATTTTAAGCATGTTATTACAAATGTTCGATGTGGGCTCCTTGCGTCACACGACATATGTCAAAACGATAGTCCAGTTCGGCCCATACACGCTGCAATGTGTGTCGATCGATATTTTTAATAACAGTAGTAATGCGTTCCCAGAGTTGACCCAATGTTGTTGGCAGAGGTGGTATATAAACCATATCTTTAGTGTAACCCCAAAGGTAAAAATCGCATGGTGTAAGGTCGGGAAACCTGGGAGGCCGCGCGAACAATACCAAATCTTGTGCAATACTTCGGCCAATCCAACGGTGAGGCAGTGCCTCGTTTAAATATCGACGCAGCTCATGATGCCAGTGAGGTGGAGCTCCATCTTGTTGGAATATGAAGTTGTTAGAATCTTCTGTTAGTTGCGGAAATAACCACAAATGCAACATATCTAGGTAGGATGAACCGTTCACAGTGTTTTCATGAATGAAAAAAGGCCCGTACACTTTATTTTTGGATATTGCACAGAAGACGTTCAATTTTGGAGAATCCCTTTCATGTTGAACAATGATATGAGGATTTTCCGTTTCCTACATCCGAATGTTATGACGGTTCACCCTTCCACTTAAATGAAATGTCGCTTCGTCCCTGAATACCAGACAGTTAGCAAATTCGTCGTCATTTTGTATACTGAGCTCGTGGGGCTACCTAGGGAGGTAAAGCGGCGTCCGCAAGCACGTGCTTTAAACTCGAACATTTTCCTTTTCTAGTGAGGATTTGTGTGATAATAGTGTGTGTTTATGATAATTCCATTGGTTTCTTGTCTCAAATACTTCTTATTCAATCTGCAAATTACATATGCAAATTTGCTGAATTATTGTCAGAAAAGAAAATCACTGGTTAGTGGAGTATATTAAAACTGAAAGCTGAGAAGATATGATACGTACAGGAATATTTATGGAACGTGAAAAAGTTTTTACATTTCACATTAATTTTTATTTCCAGTAATTCATTTTGTTGATGTCAAGTATAAAATACAAATCAGCGCCTAGATGTGAGGCGATGCGAAAATGTTTTGTATGCGATGCGTCATACCTAATTTTTCTGTGATGTGGCTTAAATATACACAACGCGGATGCGGTGCTGATTTCCTGTAATGCTTCTCGAAGTTTTTGAGTACGCAAGAAAAAACTGGGAAAATCGTAATGTATAACTTTGAACATAACCTGTCTTAAGAAAGGGCAACATATTCAGCAATATTTCTCTCACGTAGCAAATATCACCGATTTTATACACATGCGGACCAATACACACTCATCCTCTGCTGCCCAATCCCCATACAGACTATTTCGCAATACAGCTCGTGCTACATTTATTAGAGTATTTCCAGAAAGAGAATGAAAACAGCGGTTCCCTGTTAACCACTTCATAGTACGGAGACTCGATCTGTTTACTTATTTCATATGGCGTTGATGACGTAACCGCCAAGAATGGTGATTACAACTTTAGGTTTGTTCCATTTTCCACAGACAAACACTTACATAAAAGGGCTAAACATAAAAAGTTCTAGCGGTTATTTAATGTAATGTCATGTTGAAAGCTATTTTCCATAGAATATCCTCCAAATTCCGAAGAATTCCAGGATCAATAGTCACTCAAAGTTTAAATTAAGATAATGGTAGGAAAACGAGTTTGATTTCTATCTCCCTTCATCATTTTTTTCTGTGCTTGATATTTATGATGGGTGGTGAAAGGATAATGTGACTTTATTTGATGCTTTGCATTAAGGAGCATACCAATAAATTTCCCGAAACACACACTTTCTATCGGAGGCTTATTTTCTGTTGGGCTAAACGCTGTCCGCATGGCTGCCCTCGCCAATATAATTTCGATAATAGCACTCCAAATGACTATTGCAGTCCCGTGCACCTACGTGCTTTATTGAGAATGGCTTACTGCACCCTTGAGCTGCTATTGGTTGCCCAATTCTAATATGAATGAATTGTTTCTGCTATTTTTGCTAGTTTTGCAAGGCATCTCATCACGAGTATATTCGTCTGAAGGTTACGACTTCCATTGAAAGCCTCAGAAATGTTATTGCAACTGTGCAAATTAGCAAAATTCCTTTCGTAATAATACGTTCAATAATACACTGGTTGTTTTAGATAGACACCAAAATTCAGATACATATATTAATAGATAACCACCACAAGCGAAGGTCAGAAAATATATTAACTGAAATTGTGGAATCGTGATTACAATTGCGCCTCAAATGCTAGAGAATTAGCATCTGCACTGCTTTTCCAGTTCGTAGAATTATATAAAATTTAGAACTGTTGGTTTTCACTAAATACCAGAACTCCCCGAAAACTTGTAGCAACGCATCTTATCGCAAAAGCTTCAACTTTTAGCCTCAAGGTCAGCCATATTTCAACTCAATGTCATTGATACAAGGTTAGATTATGGCCACTAGTCTTCAATCTCAATGACAGTTGATTTAACGACCTTTGATATTAGGTTTGTTGACTTTTTGATTTAAAATCAGTGACTTTTAGTTTCAATATCAACCGTGTTTCAACTATACCCTTTTTCACGAGTATCCATCACGCTGAAGTGAACAGCTGATCAGCAGGTGACAGTTTTGTGTTAGTCTGCGACGTTGGCAATGATGAATCGGGTGTAAATCTGATGAAACTTGTTTGCAACGTTTCGTGTTTTTTATGGAAATGAACTTTTCTAAATAAAAGAACTGCTAGCAAGTACAAAATGAATCTGTAGCGCACAAAAAGCCAAAACAAAATACGGCTCTGACTACATGACGTTGACGGATTCGTCAGAATTATGTGTCCTGTGACGATATGGGGAATTTTGAGATATTACTAGATAACCAGCTGTGATTCTAACGTGATTGATACTCATGAAACAGGGTATAAGGCTCATCGGCTTTTGCCTGAATGATATTTGAATTCATGGCCAATGAATTGCATTCCTATGATCAATGGAATTTGATTATTGAAATGTAGGTCTCAGAACTCTAGATTTTTTGACCTCAGGTTTGAACTATGTGCGTGGTAAACCAAACGACAAGCTAATCATATTTGGTTACGGCACGGGTATTACGTATTTTGAAGAGTGACATTTTGCTTCAGCTATCAAGGTTTGGCCCTGATCTGATGTAAAATATGCTTCAGAGATGGCATTACTGGTGGTCTAGGCTGTGAGTTGTATACTATCGTATGAAATCGTAATTTATAACTTTGAACATGACAACATATAAATAAACAGTGGGACACAGCTAATAGATATTCTTCATTGGCAGCATATTCAATAATAGTTTTCTGACATTTTCACATCTTCTCAGGGACAAAAACTACAGACTAGATGGCATGCTTAGGAACAGACAAGCGTATCGTGTCGTTGACTCATTCCTCCACAGATGACGCTCACGGCGATGACGAGCAAAATGAACTATTTGCACACTAAAAACTACCTTGTGTGCAAGATGACATTTTTTGCCTTTTTTTAACGTTTTTAGGTTTCTTACGTAATACTCCTATGGAAGTAGTGAATATCTCGAGTGAACTGGAGAAAATAATTTGATCGCTTTGCAAGTTTATTTAGTAAATTCCTCGAGTGGGATAGATTGGGGGGATATAGTCTGAAGAACTCGGATTTGCATGAAAACACCCCGAATGGAAGTAGTCGACGCTAGAGGATGGATTAAGGTCATGTGAAATCAAGGTCTTATCGATTTTATGCAAGTCCGTGGCAGTCATTTCCATCTGCCGGTGTAAATTTCATCTGTAATGTACGTATGAGGTAAAACGAGACATGTTATTTTCTATTTTTTATTCAGAAACGTATCAAAATTTAGCATACAGTAACGATTCTATATTTATGAAAGAAGATTCTCAGTATTAAAGTTTAACAACATAAAAGCCTAAATACTACGCCAAGATGAATGAGCTAATAGACATTACCATGGCTACTACGAATGCAAAATTCAACTATAGATAAGTTAAATACAACAAAAAAAACAGAATTAAATGTATACTTCTTGGATTATCGCGGGACCCATATACACAGTGAGCTGTTCTGAATCACCATGGATTAATTTCTTTCTAAGATGAGATTTACTATTTCAAATATTCCAAAACATTGTTGCAGTTTTAAGGGTTGGAATACTAAGACATTGACGTAAAGGTGCAAAATTTAGCTGTGTATATGAGAAATCCAGGCAAAAGTTATTATGAAGTAAACGATGCTGTACATCAAAAGTAACAAGAAACCCATTTATGCCAAATGTACTATGAATAGTACAGCCTAAACTTGTTTGTTCCTGTAGATATCTGTACGATTTGGTAAAATTGAAAAGCTCGCGGCGACAGTTTGCGGGTGGATCTCGTGCAGTATGGAGTAACTTTGCGTATTATGCAATATTTTGTACGTGAAATCAGTTTTTGTATATTGGAACATATAAGATGAATGAATATGTCATGCGCTTTGCAAAGTAAGTAGGTTTTTTATGACATAAAAGAAAAAAAACTAGTTTAATTTTATGAAAATATTATTTCCTCAGTTGCGGCTTCTAGATTTTTATGATTTTATGATGTTTCATTTATGCTTTGTTTGTGAGGTTATCATAAAGTTAGGTGTACTATATTTAGTACATCAGGAAAAAAGGAGGTCTACGAATATGTTCATAGTCAAAACAAAAATAAAAGGGTTTTAGGTAAATTACTTTTGAATAAGTAATTATTTTGAGAAGGAACATTTGTTTCAGGGGTTTTTCATTCATGAGGCGCTAGCAATGGTTGAAGATGGCGTCACTGAAGCTGAGTCTATCACTTTGTTACCTCCCACTAATGCATGCGGTAACATAACCGACGAGGATTGTGGAGACGAAGAAAGACTGGATATCAACAACTTGTCAGGAATCTTAATGCAAGCTGAGGTCGAAGTAAATAAGAATCAAAACGAGAATATGCGGAGTTCAGAATATGAAATACCACTCCGTGGTAATAATCGGAAGGAAGTGAAAAAGAAGAAAACATATAATTACGTAAAAGAAGATTTGCCAAGAAATGAGTATGCGTTTCCAATAAACAACGAAAATCAAAATGAACAAGAGCAGTCCCCAACCGAGATATTTTTTAGTTCTTTTGGTGACGAAAAACTAAAAAGCACTAAAAAGCAAATGGGCAAATCTTAGGTTTCATTTTTAATTTGATAACTTTTTTTCTTCGCCAGCTTTGTTTGAAAGCATGACTGAAAAAGGCATATGTGGTACAGGAACAATTCGTAAAAATCGTATACGCATGTCTTCTTTGAAAAGTTCAAAACTTATGAAAAAGGAACAACGTGGAGTGTTTGATTATACCAAAGTAAAAGATAAGAACTTAATTTTTGTAAAATGGAATGACAACAATATTGTAACTTTTGGGTCTACAGCGATTGGAATTGAACCAGTAAATTCAGTAAAGCGGTATTCTCAAAAAGAAAAAAGTTTGTATATGTAGATCAGCCCCAAGTTGTCAAGCTGTATAATAAATGTATGGGCGGGGTGGATAGGTCAGACCAGAATATAGCTCAATACAGAGTACAAATCCGAGGCAAAAAATGGTATTTCTCGTTGATCTCTCAATGTGCAGATATCGCCCTGACAAGCGCCTGGCATATTTATAACAAGAGAGGAAATAACGTGAATCAATTACAATTTAGAAGAAGTGTAGCTACAACTATCTTGACACAAAATAAGAAGACATACGTACCAGCAAGGTAAATCAAGAAATTTTGGTGACATGATCGCTTAGATCATTTAGTCATTCCACAAGGCAAACTAACAAGGTGTGCACAGTGTCATGAGCGCTACTAGATGTAGAAAATGCGGTGTCGGCCTTCACGTGAAATGTTTGTTCAATATCATACTCTTTAAAATTTGCTAAATTGATGTGTTTCAAAATATTTGTACTATTTTCAATATTTTTTTTATTATTCTTATAGCTACCTTTATTCCTAATGTACTATGTATAGTACATCCTAAAAAACTAACTGTTTATGTATTTTTTTTAGAATAAGTGTCGTCTTTTAATAAGGTTTTTTAAAAAATAATAAAAAAAACTTTTTTGCAACTCTTTAGGCATAAATGGGTTAAAGGGTAACAAATCAGAAGCATCTGAACAAGAGATACAATAAACATAAAAGTAAATATCTTTCTTGGAACACTATAAATCAAAAGTAAGAGTTATTAAACGGTTATTAACAAGTAACAAAACAAAAACCTTAGTATCTAAACAAGCGATACAATAAACATAAAAGTAAATACTCTTCTTGGAAATTTCTTGTTGAAGCAAAAGTTTTCCAAAGTATAGCTTGTTTCTGATCTTCATATGACATACAAAGAAAGGGTAGCGTTTATATCAACGCAAAGAGTACTTTGTAGATCTGAAGCTATGTTTCCCATTGAAGTAGGATATTGAAACATATTTCAGTAGAGTTTTGGACAAACAAACACATCATCATTATATTTATATCAAACATAAATAGAGATTCTACTCTGGTGCAGAAGATAATGACTAAGCCTGAGGTAGGGCACGACATTAAAAGATTACCGATACCTCTATGATTTTGATTTTCTTGTGGTATAGTCCAAACCAGCCAGCCAAAAATCGCCCCCCCTCAGAAAAAAATTGTAATAAACTGTTTTACAGGGTATATGATAAGGCTCCTCATCGAGATATACCAAATAGTTATGAATTATTGGTGTAAGTGGTTCAAAAAATGCATGTAATAAAGTGTCGCCACGTTATGGCCCCCTTATAAACAATAAGTCTATTGTTTCTTGACAGCCATAATTAGGAAAAGTACAACCTACAGCAAACGTTGAACGGTGTTTAGAACTAATGTTCATTCATGTGCACCAACTATCAGTAAGGAGAATCCAGGTGCCTTAACACGGCTATCGTTCTCCTTAGTCCAGGCCTGCTTAGAACTCTATATAAGGCTCACTGAATACCAATTTGAGTTTTTCAGATTCCATGCAGCATTTTTTTGCCATATAAGTCAAAAAAATATATTTTGCGTTAGGAAATCAAACATAACCTACGGCTCCGGACACCAAAGACCTCACTTGACATCGTTGTGTAATCGTTTACCTTTGTAAGGCCTACTTAGTAGCAATACGATACGTGATAAATTCAAACAGGCAGTTTAAGCTTGAAATCTCTATACTTTGCTTAATTGCGACCCTTAATGTTGACTATTAAAGTTACGGTGACTTCTGTCAGAAAAAATATTTTGGCCCACAAATATCCAAAAAACTTTTCATCAACTTTTGAGTCAATTACGATCTATGAAATTAAAACTACCATTGGTGATGTATTTGTTACATGGTTGGTATACGGAAATCTGCTATCTATTTCAATAAAAACCATTAACAAGAGAATGAGCCCAATATAAGGTCATTTGTTCAATCCATAGTCATTGGATAGCTAGTCAAAAAAAGAAAAAAAAGGCACAGTAAAAGATAAATGTAGAAATCGACGATTTTTGACGTGTTTCTGCAATAACAGATTGTGAGGTCTTACTTTGAGGGCAATAATAATCTCCAAGAACTTTTTTTGGACCACTTACACCAACAATTCATAACCATTGGAATAAATGTGAAGTGGTTATTTCAAGTCAGCCAGCCAACATTTTTTGTATTTCTAGGCGAGGGTTCGTTCCCCATACCATCAAGAATAGAATTACGTTGTAAAATGGCATGTCTCAATTTTGCACCCATATTATGGATATCTTGGTCTGGTATTAAACAAGGCGAAAACCTTGCATTCGTGAGATACATTTTCCAAATCGGCTTTTTTGCATAATCACGTTTACTGGGTGCTCCTTAACGTATACATGTATGCCGGAAAACTTTTTTAAACAAATTATGAAAACAATCGCTATTACGTTAGATTTCTTTAGGCTTCTGGGTCATGATGAACAGAAATGCTTCTTAGTGACTTTTCCTTGAAGCTGACTTTTTCCAAGTGCGATTTAGAGTGTCAAAACCCTGCTCGAAAATTATGTTTCTGGGGTCACGAACTGTGTAGCTCAAACCTCCTTCTACAAGACTTCGATTAAATAATAATGGTTCCAGATAGACTAAGCCCAATATACTTTTTGTAGAGAATATTTTAACCTCAACTAGGCAACTTTGAAAGTAATTTTCAGCAGATATTTCAGGCTCTGAAAATGGCAATCGTTTCAGACATAAGGTCCGAATTTGCAATTGACTAGATGGAACCAAATTTTTTACCTAGGGCGCAAATTCGACCAATGAGAAGGCATTTGTGAAGTTACAATTCCACTGAATATTGTCAATTTCTTGTAAAATGCTTCTCAAACTAGATTTAAGATTGGCCCCTAATTCTTATATTTAATCACCTCGCCTAGCTACAAAAGTGTTTTTAATTTGACTACCGGTCACAAAATTTGCGAATCTGACTCAAATTCCACCAATCAAAAAGAATGATTCGCGGCCTGTTCGAAACCTAGATCAAACTCGATACAATGCATTGAAATAACGGCAAGTATTAAGCATTTTATTGAAAACAACTACTTACCTAAAATAGATATTTTGAAAAAAGGATGTATTTTTCAAATTCCATCATCAATCCCATTGCGATTAGCTAACAAAAACCTTTTCCCTTCATATCAGGTCCGTCAAACTACATCATTGAATTTGTGCATCTTGTACAAAATTCTGCTTAATAAATCCTTTGAAGACATAATAGGACTGCAGTATGCATTTCACTCAACAAGTATCGAGTGAATATGCAATTCATTTGAGCACCGTGTGAAAAAACTTGCATGGTACGTTTAGACGTCGTGATCTTATTGCTGTTAAGCCAGGGAAATTAGCGCTAAACACGTGTTGACCATAAAAGCAGTTAGAAAGAAACAATTTTTCGCGTGGGAGTCGAATAAATTTAATATATTGTCGATATTTGCTGAATAATAAGCTTTCTGTAATTTTGTTTATGTATTGAAATAGTGTATTGAGCAGAATTTTATGCAGCTCGTAGAGAAATCAATGATCCTGTTTGAATGACCTGATGATGATCCGTCAATTTTTAATGTGTTCGGGTGTATTGATATATAGTGTTAACACCTAACGATGGTTTCCGTCGTTATCAATAAACAAAATGTGTCCGCCCGTTTGGTTTTATATTTGTAACAAGTGCTCTCATCTCCGCGTTCGTTTTGAAACACCATTTGGCTGCAGCCTCAACGACGAGTAAGCTGTTTTACAATTTAAGTCTTTCCTGTATTGGTTGCTAGCATCATAATTGTGTTTTCCCCTCCTGAAGAAGGCTCCATAGAGAATGCCGAAAGCTCGAGATTACCGTAAAAAGAGTTTACTAAAGCCTAAAAAGCTTGCCAATTTCCCAATTAACTGTATATATATATATATATATACAGGGTGTCCGCAAAGTTGGGGTTTTCCTTTACACGACGTGTATATCTTGAAAACATAAGCAATTTTTCTTAGTACCATATACACCAGTGTCTTAAGGGAACCGAGATAAAGGGCTCTGCAATATCAAAAATATCTGAATACCGTCCTGTAGCCGCGACATCACGGAGTGGTACCATGTCACTGGCTCAACGACAGAACTGGATCGGGGTCAGTGTGTCAGGTCAGTATGCAACCTTCAACCGACGGTAACGGTCACGCCTGTAGAGGTAATCGCGTAGACGAGAATCCCTCAACAAGCACTAGAGACGTGGCTAGAGAAGTGCAAGTATCAAAAACTAAAGTGTGGCAAACGGCCAACGTGTACAAGCCCTTCAACCTGATGATTTTCCAGCAAGAGTGCGGTTTTGTGGGTGGTTGTTGCATCAACGTGACAATAATCCGGACTTTTTGAAGTGCATATTGGTGACGGACGAATCTACATTCACGCGTAATGGGGTGAATAACTTTCGCAACACTCATGTTTGGTCAGTAGAAAATCCGCACGCTGTCCGTCGGGCACATTTTCAACAAACATGTTCGGTGAATGTTTGGGCTGGCATGGTGCGTCTGCTCGGTAGCGCATCAGCTGATTTCATTTTCTGTTGGAGCGGTATGATTTCGGGCAGAGACGTACTTAGCCCTTCTCGTCAACTGGAGAGTGAGTACTTTTTCCTTTATTTTTTTTTTAATTGGTCGCCCTCGTTTCACTACACATTACCTTTGTTATTTCAAGGGTAGTTGTTTCTGAAAAGGAAAACCCCAACTTTGCGGACACCCTGTATATATACATATAGATATATATAGTTAGCTTCCTCATTTTGTTGGGTACTTCGACAAAATTAAAGCAAAGAGGACTCTTTTTACTTTATTCATCTCTAGCTTTCATTGGACTTTGCCATCTTCACCAGGAGCTGCAATAACATTGAGACGTAATAGCAACTATTGTGCAAAATGATTTTGAATTACCTTACACTAGTATGTGAGGTTGTTGCTAAATGTTATCAACGTTTTGGTTCAGGGACATTTAGCAACAACCTTACATACTACTGTAAGTATGACTTGGATAATGTGGAGGTAATCAGTGGAAAAAAAGATAAAATCTCGGGAGAATTTTCAATAGTTGATAGTTTTAAAATCTCCAAATTTCTACCAAAATCAATCAACGCTTATTTAAAAAAAACCTTTCAAAATGATTTTCCATTTAATAATAAAATAATTCCGCCCTAGGCGAACCTCATCAGTCCAATTTTTTATTCGTCGACTATGTTTCCCTTCACTGTTGTTTTAAAAACAATTTCAGCAACAATCTCGCCGACTTAGTAAGTAAATATTTTTCTCCTAATTGCTATTTGTTGCTACTGTTAATAATTTTTTCCAGCTCCAGACGATGAAGACATAGATCTTCGAAAGCTTGAGAGTTTAGTTATTAGAGTGTACTTTTGCAATATTTTGCCTTCTACCCAAAGAAATTAAAGGATATCTTCTCCTAACAGTTAAGGCAATTAACTATGAATACTATATATATATATATATATATATATATTCCAAATTGTCTCTTATGTAAGTAGTGACACTCATATTTTCAATAAAGTGCTTAGTAATGCTGACATCAATCTATATCTATATATATATATGCTATATACCCTTGTTATTGATTTAAGGTATATATACGAGTACTAACAAATTTGCTTGATGTCTTGAGTAGGACCCAAATCCTTCTTCTTCAAATGAAAAGACATGTTTTTGTAGCTAAATCAGAAAATTTATGGAGTATTTCTAGATTTGATATGGGAATTATTACCTAGTCTGAGGATATTTTACCAGAAAGGGGCTGTATTCATTATTCAATGAATGTATTCACATAACCATAAAAATGCCCTTCCCTTGGTTGAGTTTGTGCCTTACGCACAATTTTGAACCGGAAAGCTTGAAAAGTCTTCGCTGGCAGCGAAAAGCGAATATTTTTTTATAATTTGTTTAAAAGGACCGGGTTACTGACCGGCAACCTCTTGATCAATGTTCAGATGCATGCAACAAATTTATTTATATAAAAATGATCAGGAAAATGTAATTCATAAGTGCGTGGTCCTTCCAATATGGGATTATCTTCAATGGAAAACATAAGGTAACTCATAACAAACGATGAAAAACTATATTTATAGTTCTGTAGAATTTTTGCTTTCGGGATCATATGGGCATCCAGCTTCGTGCTCTTTCACAACCTTCACTAGCTCAGCAAACATACAACCATTGACATGCCAACGACAAAGAATTTTCATCGATTTGATCAATGATTCCAATTGATAATTTCTAGATGCTCCAAATGATGCTCTACAAATTTGGCATTTCGCTACTCTCGCTATTGTGCATGGTGGCGGACTTATACATTTTGTACAAGTCGAGTGTCCTTGTTCACACAATAAGATATTTTCTGTCATATATTCGAAACATACAGGACACTCCAAATCCCGTGGTGTTATAATGACGGCATTTAGTCTCTCTTTGTGTACATTGATGGTATAAAATACGGGTTTCTCCAAAGAATCACATGTGTTTATTGGCACACCAACTAAGGGCCACTTGAATCTATTTTCATGAGACGGTTTCTTACATTTTCCATAGGCACAATTAACGCAATGTTGCTTGTCGTGGTATAGCTGTATGTCTGTTCCTTGTATCAACCTTGTGAGTTTTACATAAGAATTGGGAATCTGTAGCTCCAGGCTACATTGCAAAGCTTCCAATTCAGTGCGTTCAAAGTTCTGTGGCCATACTAAATGTATGCTATAGGAAACTTCGTATAACTCTTGATTATTTAAGAGTCCCTCAAATTTTATGAAGAACAAAAAAGTGAATTTTCCATATTGGATACAGTGCAAGCGTATAATTTCATCCATAAGTCCCAGGTAAATCTCATTTACTTTGTGAGACCGCTGGAGAAAAAGCGCATGTGCTTCATTTATATGATCTACCAGATCTTTAAGCGCCGCTGATGATGTGCAGTTTGCAAAGGGACATATCACAGTTCTTCCTTTGCAGACGGCTTCGTGGCTTGGCACCTGTCCCCAAGGAATTATATCTGGGCACCCAAATCCACATGGAAACAAAGCTTCTTCCGCTGCTTCCTCATAAGCCTCGTTTGGAGCTCCTCCGGGATAACAGCGACCGCAAACAAAATTTCCTAAAAAAATTATCTGAATAGATTACCAGTTCAGCTATCTCGTGTGGTGATAGGTGCGGATGTTTGTCTTTTTACTGATTTAATAAAATTGTGGAAAATAGCTAGAAGTATGTTTTGAAAGCGCGTGGAAATTAGTTTGTAATGCTCATCACTTAGTTACACCTTTATCATTTACTAAAAAATAATATACTAAGTGACATAGAAATCCGAACACCCAGTTTAAATGATTTTATTTTAATAAAACTTTGTATAAGTACTTAATGAAGCATAATAAGTAAATGATAAAAATGTGCTACGCATTCTCCATGCTTCTGATCAGCTGGTCAATGTCCTCCTGTGGTATCTCATTCCAGGCAACGACCAACTCCTCTCGAAGTGCTTCTAGAGTCTGAGGAGGACGTTGCAAATTGAGCAATCTCCTACCCATCATATCCCACACGTGCTCAATTGGGGATAAGTCGGGAGATCTTGCTGGCCATGGTAACAATGTGACATCATTATGTTGAAAGACGTCTATTGTGACTCTTGCAACATGTGGTCGGGCATTATCTTGTTGGAAAGTTGGATCTGCCAGGGTGTCGAGATAGGGTAAAAGATGGGGTTCTAGAACTTCGTGGTATAACGCTGCGCGTTCATGTTACCTCTGATGAAGATTAAAGGTGACCTGGAACCATAAGCTATAGCACCCCAAACCATAACTCCAACAGTGTAATGAACATGTCTTTCAACAAAAAACTGTGGATTCCTCCTTTCACCACGTCGCCTTCTAACCCAGGCACGACCATCGTGCATGCCTAAACAAAATCGAGACTCGTCACTAAATACAATACTGTTCCATTCCTGATCCCAGAGTGACCGTTGTCTGCACCACTCAAGGCGATTACGTCGGTGTTCTCGAGTTACAGGGAGGACCCAGTGTGGCCGGTATGAAAACAAGCCAAAACTTCTCATTCGTCGGTAAACACTTCGCATGCCAATAGGTCTTCCGTGTTCTGCAAACCATTCATTCGCAATGGACCTGGTAGTGGAGAAACGGTCCCTTAAGGCCAATAATCTTAGGCGGCGATCTTCACGGTCTGTTGTTCTACGGCGGCGTCCAGTGCCCCTTGCTCTTTGCGTACGGCCTTCTCGAAGCCATGCCTAACAACACCTAACCACAGTGTCTACACTTCTTTGCGCTCTAACTGCAATTGCCCGAAAGGAAGGTCCAGCTTTACTATACGGCCCCTATCAAACTCACTAAGTTGACGAAATCGTACAGGTCTCCGTACTCTAGGCATCTTAACAGATAGTAAAGGATGTCAAGAACCAAAATCCTTCCTTTAAGAGATCTGGAGGTCTGACCTATGTATATTTGGTTGCAGTTGTTGCAATTGATGGAGTAGACTGTGTTGGTTAAGTCAAGCAGCTGGACTTTGTCTTTCATTTTTGAAAAAATCCAGTTTATAGTGAGGACGGATTTGCAAGAAATTTGAAAGTTCAAAGGACTGCACAATCTGATCAGCTTAGGGGTCAGTTCCTTGATATAGGGCAGGACAGCAAAACCAGGTCTGGAGTCCGGATTGGTGCTTGTACTGTTTGAATTGATGCTATTGTTGGGAATTACATCAGTTCCGTTATTAGGGGTTGTGCGACTATTACCTACATCATCAGAGTTCGGCAAATTATTGGAAGGTGAACTAAATAAGATCTTGTTAATCAGACACTTCGGATAACCATTATTGATGAACAGTTTTGATAGTTTACGTAAATCTGAGGTGTGGAAAGTATTATCTGAGATGCTGATTATCCTTGTTTTCATCTGTTTTACCTAGTTGATTTTAATCCCTAGCTTATGGTATGACCTAAAATTGAGTAACCGACCTGAGGCCATAGGTTTCTGGTACCAGTCTACCAATAAACTATTGTTGTTGGTGCGGATGAGTCTTGTATCTAGAAAGGGGACAGACAGGTTCTCATCTTCTTTTTCAATAGTAAATTGGATGTAGGGGTCATAGCTGTTGAATTCTCTCACAATACCATCCAGACCTATGGAGGGGAGGCATAAAATAATGTCATCTACGTATTTTTTTATGAAGAAGAGGTTATAGGGTAGTGTCAGAATAACAGTATCAAGCAGATCATCCATGATATATTCTGCCAAAATTGGTGATAGAACAGATCCCATAGGACAACCATGTGTTTGAGAATATATTTTGTTGTTGAAAGAGAAATAATTGTTATGAAAGAGGAATGTTGAAAATACTCACACTTGAGATATCTTCCTGCCACAGACAGTTGAATAAACTTCATTCCATACTCAATTCACTCCAAAGTGACATAATTTCTTCCACTTCTCCCCTAATTTTTGATAATTTCAAATATAGACAACTCAGACATTACAATAAAATCTTTCATAACATTAAAAACTCTAATATTCGTAAGTTTGACAGATTGTTGAATGACACCAGAAAAACCTTGCTCAACACTCAACAAAATTGGATAAAAAATCTCAGTAATGTTGACATCCCTCATGACATTTTAAAATTTCTTTCCCTAGGGCCTAAGTTCAGTGTAGAGCCGATTGTTAACAATGACATTCCAATTAGATCAATCCTAGCTAATGTAGACACAATACCATCCTCCATAAGTGATGACACTGAAAGAAACATTTTCACAACTCGTTCCACTAACCTCATCACTAACTATTATCATAGTAACAATCTTAATAAAAAGCATTCCTTTTATCACAACCTTTTAAACAAAACTAGAACATTTCAAAAACAACATTCTGAACTTATGGTTACAAGATCTGACAAAGGCAATGTTACAGTGATAATACTTAAACAACACTATTTAGATCTTTGCAACAATCTCATCAATGATGACCCATCATACTATGAAATTAATAGAGATCCCACACTTAAAAGTGGAAAAGAAAAGTAATGACATTGTTAAGGAACTTCTCAGCACTGGACAAATAACCCAAGAACAAAAGAGAACTTTGGCTACTTATAACTCTGTCCCTCCCAACAAATACTATGCACTTCCGAAAATTCAAAAACCTGTACCCTCAGTAAGACCTATAGTTGCATCAATAGGTTCAGCCACCCAGGCTTTGTCTTCATTAATATCGGCAACACTAAAATCAGCTCATGCAGATAATGATTACTACATCAAAGACTCATTTGAGGTCTCTCGTCAGTTCAACAGATTGCCAATACCAGCCGATCCCATTATCGCCAGTCTTGATGTGGTGTCGCTATTCAGCAATATCTATCTGGATGCATGTACAAGAACTATTAGTAAACACTGGAATGAGATAAGTCAACACTGCAACATATCTCTAGAATCGTTCACCAACATTATAACATTCCTCTTTCATAACAATTATTTCTCTTTCAACAACAAAATATATTCTCAAACACATGGTTGTCCTATGGGATCTGTTCTATCATCAATTTTGGCAGAATATGTCATGGATGATCTGCTTGATACTGTTATTCCGACACTACCCTATAACCTCTTCTTCATAAAAAAATACGTAGATGACATTATTTTATGCCTCCCCTCCATAGGTCTGGATGGTATTGTCAGAGAATTCAACAGCTATGACCCCTACATCCAATTTACCATTGAAAAAGAAGATGAGAACCTGTCTGTCCTCTTTCTAGATACAAGACTCATCCGCACCAACAACAATAGTGTATTGGTAGATTGGTAACAGAAACCTATGGCCTCAGGTCGGTTTCTCAATTTTAGGTCATACCATAAGCTAGGGATTAAAATCAACTTGGTGAAACAGATGAAAACAAGGGTAATCAGCATCTCAGATAATACTTTCCACACCTCAAATTTACGTAAACTATCAAAACTGTTCATCAATAATGGTTATCCGAAGTGTCTGATTAACAACATCTTATTTAGTTCACCTTCCAATAATTTTCCGAACTCTGATGATGCAGGTAATAGTCGCACAACCCCTAATAACGGAACTGAAGTAATTCCCAACAATAGCATCAATTCAAACAGTACAAGCACCAACCCGGACTCCAGACCTGGTTTTGCTGTCCTGCCCTATATCAAGGAACTGACCCCTAAGCTGATCAGATTGTGCAGTCCTTTGAACTTTCGAATTGCTTGCAAATCCGTCCTCACTATAAACTGCATTTTTTCAAAAATGAAAGACAGAGTCCCGCTGCTTGGCTTAACCAACACAGTCTACTCCATCAATTGCAACAACTGCAACCAAATATACATAGGTCAGACCTCCAGATCTCTTAAAGGAAGGATTACATCACACAAAAGTGATTCTAGGCTTCATCCTGAAAGATGCGCTCTAGCATCTCATGTTAACACAACAGGGCATTCTATGAATTAAACAAGTATCAAAGTTCTTGATAAAGAAAAATACCTTTCCAAACGTTTATTCTTGGAAATGTCCCACATTTTCATGAATAACAACTGTATCAACAAAAAGACAGATGTTAAGCAACTGAGTGTCATTTACTCATATTTGCTAAACTGCGATGAATTGGAGAACTTACATATCTCCCCAAATTTTCACAACCATAAATGGAATCTGTTTCTTGGTCGATTCCACCAATAAACTTCATTCCACTCAAATTCTAATAATTTTCTTCTCACGATTTAATAATAATTGTTAATTTAATTTCCCATTAATTAAAATATAGTTAATTCAACTGCCTCTGGTCGGTTTAACAATTTCTTACATAACATTCTGAAAATCACATCATCTGAAGTGATTTGGCAACGTTGGCACGCGCCCACAATTCGTTCCATCTTTCTACACAGACATTGACAACCTTCGGCCTTCTGTCAAAGGGTTCATCTCATTCATTATTCCATGACCACCATTTTGTGCAATCATCAAGTGGCTTCACGATGTAATGCTTTCATGTTTTTAAAACAATTTTTTAACCTGTTTTTAACTTGTTCTTGTCATATTTTATATAATTTTGACCATTGTACCATCTATCCAGCTTTCACCATGTTGCGTTTCCCTCATCCTATACGTAAACAACAATTAGCAACATCCTCACATACTACTGTAAGTTAAGTCAATTTAAATTCATTTTACACTTTTGTTCCTACTGTTATCATTGTAATTGCAGCTCCTGATGATGATGGCAAAGTCCATTGAAAGCTAGAGAGAATTAAAAAAGTATAAAGAGTCCTCTTTGCTTAAATTTTGTCGAAGTACCCAACAAAAGGCGGAAGCTTTAATTTTTCACATAACTGGTCTAGACGACAATGACCACGTCTCAAAATATATATATATATATATATATATATATATATTTATCATATATATATATATCATATATATATATACATATACCTAATATTCGTTTAATGTTGAAAAATAGGCCAAGAATAGTCTATGCATTTTTACATGAACAAACTTTTAAATTTCATTTCGCAACTTTTGGTCGTTCCGCCTCTGTTTGATTCGCGGAAAATCGGTAAGCCTTGAGATATACTCCAAATACTGATTTAGTCGTTAGGTGATTTGCGCGGCAGTTTGTCTTCAACCGTAGTAGCGTTACGTCTAATTGTTTAGCGGGTGCAAAAGTGAGACACTCTTTGGGGTAAATATGAGACAAGGTTAGGTAAAAAATGAGACATAATTATATATTTTTTTAGCAAAATGCCAAGAAAATATGTAAAAAAAACTAAAATCATATAACGATGAAGACCTTCATACAGCATTAAACCTTATCAAAGAAGGTAAGATTAGTTTAGGAAAGGCATCAAAATGCTTTAAAATCGACAAATTCACGTTAAGCAGGCGGGTCCATGGAAAGCACAATAAAATACAAGGCCGAAAAACCGATCTTATACCCGAAATGGAGCATGACCTGGCGGAAAAAAATAGATTTTGGCAAAATGGGGTTTTGCTATGACAAAACAAGGAATCTTAGAGACGGTCCAATCATTTGTAATAGAGAATAACATTACAACTCAATTTAAAAACGGCAAACCTGGACATGACTGGTTTCGTGCTTTTCGTAAAAGGCAAAAGCTAAGCCAAAGGAAGATGGAGCACTTAGAGCTAAGTAGACGAACTGCAACCAGCGATCCATTTTTGGTTTATGGATTCTACGACCGTGTATAGGAAACCATCAACAAACTAAACTTAAATAACTCACCTGACCTTATCTGGAACATACTCGTAAGTTTCTCTTCCGATCCTTCTCATATTAAGAGTGTGACTGGAACGGGACAAAAAGGGCATAGGGATATAAAAGGCTCAGGAAAAGAAAACACCTCGGTCATGTCATGCATTTCAGCTGCCGGTAGATTACTACCACCATTGATTATTTTTCAAGGACTCAACTTATGGTCTAGCTGGAAGGGACTACATGACATACCAAATACTTTATATGCATGCTCGGAAAAAGGCTGGATGACTACCAATATTTTTCAGCAATAGTTCATAAAATTTTGTGAGGTAGTACCTGAAAGACCATTACTTATAATTCTCGATGGTCATATTACCCATTTGGACAAAGCTACAATTGAACGGGCAATCGCAGAAAACATAACTTTACTGAAGCTTCCATCACTCACAACGGATCTTTTACAACCTTTGGACAGATGCTGCTTTGGACCGCTCAAACTCCGTTGGAATGAAAAATTAATTAACCGTCAACGTGAAAATCAAAGAAAAATAACGAAATCGGAATTTGTTGACTTATTATGTGAATTATGGGGCGAAGGAATAAATAAGGAAACAATCATTTCTTCCTTTTCTAGTACTGGAGTCTTTCCCTGTGATAGAACAAAATACCCCATGGATCGTTTAGATCCCGAGAACCTGATAAGGTATAATGCAGGAAGTACAGTTGACCAACTAGAAATTTCAGAGGAACAAGATTTTTCCCAGCAGTCCCTTAATTGTACAAATACTAATTCAACTTTGCCTCAGTCTCAAAGTGTTCTCAATAACACTGCAGAAAACAATTCACTCTCCCCGTCAGAATTTTTATCCATTGTACCTCCAGCCGTACCTAGCACAAGCGATGGTAGTGTCGACATTTATCAACGATCTCTTTCGAGTCACTTCTATTCGCGAAGATTAAAAGAACAACTCCAAATAGGCAAAAAGGCGCAAAATATTAATTAGTTCTGGATACATGCAAGAAATTATTTCTAAAACGGAAAAAGGAAAGGCACATAAGAAAAAATCCAACAGAAAGAAGAATGAAGTATTAAGTGACAGTGAAGACGAGGAGATTGGAGAAATCTATGAAGATGAAGGTAACCCGGGAAGTTTGACATTAAAAAATATTGTGGAGAGTGAAATTGAGTCCGATCAAAATCTAGATACATCCGCTATTAAAAAAGACGACGTTGCTAATGTTGAATCGATAGATAATAATAGTTCTTCTGTAGTCTCTTATCTTCGGCGTAAGGGCAACTCATTTGTGTACCCTTCCAATCGAGAAACGTTCGAGGTAGATCCTATAGACGTAGTAATGAATCTTCCTAATCCGACTTCCCATGGCGGGACAGAGCGCATGAAGAAGTCACTAATACTTGAAATAGATCTTTCTTCTTACAATGTTCAATAAACCTTAAATTTTTGTTAATCTACATTTCTATTAGGATAATTCGTTTAGTACCTGATTTTCTGTGTTTCATAAAAGAAATAGGTATTTTTTAATATAGATTTGTATCATTTTTGTACCATAGCGCGAGACATAAGAATATTATTTTTTTCACAAAAGTTGATATTTTATTGACAAATTAACCAACTAAATAGGTTCTATATATATTTCTGCACATAAACATATTTTTCTATTTTTATTGTATTGTCATTTATGCGCCAAAAAATCAAAAGTTTTAAATAATGTCTCATAATTGCCCCACTAAATCAAATGATTTCTTTAGGTCCAACAGTATCTCAAGGGCTTTTTCCTTTGTATCGAGTTGCTTTTAAGGAGTGAAATTTCTATATTTTATTAAATATTTGACTCGCCTCAGTTTTTCAAATATTTTGGAAACAACTCCGTTGTGTTGTGGGTTATGGAATCAGCAAGAACATATACAGGGTGTTTACAAGTCGACCCTCACCATTGAAATCTCGGAAACTGTAAGAGATACGGAGAATCAACAAAATGCTGCTTAGAACGTCTCGAAATTCCAAATAAAGAATAAATTTTCTTGATATCGTTCATTACAATCTTTTCCTCACTTTATTTGTAAAAGGGATTTCAAAGTTACATCTCATGAGAATTGTGAGGCGGAGCCCCCTCTTGTTGAAAACATATCAACTGGGTTAGCTAGTGTAATTCTTCAATAAAACCATTTATTTATTATTTATAAGTTGTTGTATAAGTAGGTTGTCCATCGAAAATTATTTTTTTCCGTTAATACTCGTGCAGCAATTGAAACCAAACCGTTCTCAAAAATTTCCTTCTTGCATTAGACGTAAGTTTGTTTCTGAGCAGTACGTTTTATTATTCCGATTGAACATACCCAAGTTGGTAAACCGAATTTCGTCTGAATAAATAATTTGAAACAGAAAACGTACATCTTCTTTGTATTTAGTCAAAAGCCGACGTCAACGTAAAGATGTTGGTGTAATCGGTACTTGAATGATCGATAATTATGTTTGTGAAGAGTTCTCCAGACGGATTAATAACTTATTTCACATTCTAAAACAATTTGCCGAATGACTCTGTACGATTTATTTCAACATAGGCCTATCTCTTAATCTTCACTGATGATAAAGTTATTGGCATTTTCTTCTGGTTCATTTCGCATTTTCTATTCCAGTTTTGGAAATAATGCTAACTGGGATGGAGACGATTGGAGAATCTCTGAGAATAAATTCCAGCTGCCTCAGTTGCATTTTTTCTTGGTTCCCAGTAAATCAGCAGGATGTAAATTAACCTGACAAATAAATTTTTGATCACGTAGATCCTTCTTCTTTCAATTTTTTGTCACGGTTAACTAGAATAATAGGACTTAGTGCATAGGTATACCGAATGCAGAAAATTAGGTCGTTCGCTTAAAAATCGTATTTTTTCCATGTTACTTGATCAAAAATGAAGCGATTTACAGAATCATGGCATTCTAGATCGAAAAACAAAAACAAAAACAAAAATGACTTAGTTATCAAATATTGAAAAATGAGGCGTTGTTGAGTTCAGAATATCATTCTCGATAGAAATAAGTAAAATTATATAGGGTGCCGCATTGAAAAATCGAAAGTTGGAATCGTTTCCGGTCAAACCGGAAGTACGTACGTACGTCAAAGCAAGTCAATACGTCAAAAAATGTAAATTCGTCTATAATACGCATCCGACAAATTTCGTTTTTCTAACTTCAATAATGAACGTTTTATACATGTGATGCACCTTGGAGAATCACCCGTTATAATAGGCTTTTATTAAATGTGTTTTCATAGGTTCTTTGATGTTTCATTTCCAGATTTCATTACTTCGTAGGTTTTCGTGTTGATGGATATCTTTAATAATTGAATTTGTATGTAAGTTATAGGGCTACCCTGTATCCTACTAGCCTTCACGCCAATCACTACTTGTAATTTCGGAAATAAAATATTTTTTAAAAAGGCACTTACGCAAACTCGAAATATAAGTTGTACACAAACCTATGTCAAATGCACTCTAGGGGTAGAAATTCAAGGGTAAAAGGAAAACTGAAAATACCCATTTTCGTTAATTTACTTATATTTCCTCAACATGGCAACGTCGCAGTTGTACAGGAGCCGTCCTTTACTGCAAATATTATGATTGAGGCGCTTATACCTTGTAAAACCTTGATGATATCAACAATAGTCTGCAACTAATTCATTTGCCTACATGTTTAACGTTATTTCCAACATTTACAACCCAAACCTAATGTCTATTCGGACGGATAAGCGTAAAAAGCCAGGTGTAGCTAAACTAGAAAATTACCTCCTTTTGGTACTTATTCTATAGAGAAATTAGTATAATTTTACCTGATTCCTTGCTAACTGGGGCAACAGAACATGGAAATTTACATTGTTCGCACTTAATCTGCAAGATGTTGATGTTGTTAAATTCGGCCATTTTCACTATTAACACTGACAATTCTAATAAAACTGAGAAACTGTGCTACAGATACCAGGGTATACGAAACCTAAACCCGAACCAGATATAATCGTAGAAATGCCTACGAAAATGACAAGATGTCAAATAGCATTGTGGCGACTTGGCGATTATACCGGATGTTCCAACAGATGGCTCACCTAAAACTTTCAAAATTCGATTACAAAAAAAATATGCCTCTGGTGCTACTTAGTTTTATTCCAAAAAGTTCCGTGTTTCTTTGCCTTTCCAACGATATACTACAGATCATAGAAATAATTTGTTCAGTGGTCAAAATTACAGTCGAGCTAATCATTTTTTTGTGCGATTTATACATTTTTATGTACTTAATTTGATGCAGTCTTTTCGAAACGACTGCCTCCACATGTTGAGAATAATGAAGTTAGCAAGGGCCAAGCAGTACATAGAATAGTAATACCTCTTATGAAGGTGGATTTGAAGATAATGACATCCGACATATGGATTACCATAATACGTCTTAATAATAATAATAATAATAATAATAACAATAATAATAATAATAATAATAACAATAATAATAGCTTTATTGTCCAACAGTTTCCCATTTATAGGACAGTTTATAAACATAATACAAAAGCAAAAAAAAGCGAAAAGGAAACAACAAATGCAACACAGGTATAAATTTGTAACATGAGCTATTGGTCCGAATAAGCCTTAGCTGCCTTTAGCAGGTATTTAACATTTGTCGTAAATATATCACAGTAACATCCAATTTTTTTATTGTTTAAGTTAGAGCACATTACATATAACGGTGACTTGAGAAGGATGTTTGTCCCAGCTCTAGGAAGCCCGAATATTTTATGATTGCGAGATGCAAACGTTGGAGTACGAAACTTGATCTGTTCCAGGATCATGGGGCAATCAATTAAATTGTTGATCATTTTGTAGCCAAATATTATTGAAGCACAGTACCTACGTTTTTTCAAAGTCAACATGTCTAAGCGACTACATAGTTCCTCATTACTTGTACCTCTCTCTGGATATGTCCCATCAATCCTAAACAGAACAAACTTCAGAAACTTCCGTTGTACTCTTTCAATAGCTGTGCTATAGCATTCATAGTAAGGGATCCAAATACTACTACAATATTCGACTTTGGATCTAACATAAGCATAATATAATAGCTTAATAGACTTTATGTTATGAAAATTCCTGCAATTCCTTACTATGGAACCATAAGCCGCCAATGCTTCTGATGCTTTTTTATTTATATGCTGACTAAAAGTTAACCTTTGATCATAGATTATACCTAAATCACGTACATCAGAGCATCTTTCTAGCACAGATCCATCAATAGAGTACGGATATTCGCAAACATTAATTTTCCTGGTATAGCTGACTATTTTACACTCCCTCACATTAAGCTCCAACTTGTTTTCTACACACCAAGCCAGCACAGAATTTAATTGGTGTTGTAGCTTGATACAATCATCAGGAGTATTTATCTGCGAATAAATTTTTAGGTCGTCAGCAAAGCATAGGCGTTCACATTCAACTGGGTCACAGAGGTCATTCATAAATATCAAAAACCGTAATGGTTCCAGGTTGGACCCCTGAGGACCTCCAGAAGGTGCCAAGTATGTCTCAGATTGGAAGCCATTATAGCTAACAAATTGTTTACGATCGGATAAGTAAGATTTCATCAACTCCCTAGCATCATCTGTGAAATCAAGTGCACCTAACTTATTTAATAAAGTTTTGTGGTTAATTTTATCGAAAGCCTTCGAAAAGTCGCTATAAGGGTATTAATGACAACTGCCATTCATGTCTAATCCCATACCCTGACAGGCAGCAGCGGTGGCCGCAGTAGTAGACTCTTCGGTCTCCTGATCAGTCGCCGTGCGCTGTGCGGGTTCGAGTCCCGTCCCAGGAGAAATTTTTCTCTTGGCTATGGATGTTGTGATTGTCCGTAGGTGGTAGATGGTCTCTGACTGTCGAACGTGGAGGTACCACCCGGCGGATTTCGTAGGCGGAGCCAGAATGTGTGCATGTTGCATGCACACGTGTTCCCTCGCCAGAGTCCATGTGGCGGCGTCCCCCCCTTTCCCCTGAATCCCCCTATAGCCCCACGGTATGGGTGTTTAGGCCCTAGGCCTTCGTGGAAAATGGAGTATAAAAAAAAAGGTATGTATACCAGGTATCGCAGCTCATTAATTTCAGATAAACTTGCCCATGTTGGATTCCTGAGCTTAGGGGAGACCGGGGATGGTTGACTATAGGGGTAGGTAGACTAACCGCCAAAAACTCGTCAACGATACGACCCCCGCTCACCGCTCAGTCGTCCGGAGCGCCACGTCGCGGATGCACGCCGTTTTCGAGCAGTGACACGTGATTTGTCTTCGTATCATGTAAGTAATATTTCCATATTGCATATTCTTCCATCTGACACTTACACATTTTATGTTAACCATTTGCCTATTAGTCAGAGTGTTTCGTGAGTGCATATTGATAATATTTCATGTATTATTCCTTGAGTTGATGGCAGTGTTTAGGTAACCCATACCATTGAAACTTAAAATGGCGTCTGGGGTTGGCCGACTAACTTCTTTCGGGGTTGGTTGAATAGTTAGTAAACCAACCCCAATATAATTTGAAGTTTAAGATATCTCGTAAATTAACCTTTTAATCGTGTTTTAATATTAATTTTGTTACAGTACAATGAGGACCTATAAAAGAAGGACTGAACGAGCTGATACACCAAAAAGTGTCCAAGAAAGAGATTGCCATCTAATAATTTTTGACACAAAAAGTACTAATGCAACTTAAAAAAAAAATATGAAATTCCCTATAAGACATTACATAGTTATGTGGCGAAACTAAAGGAGAAATTGGAACGTAATCCGAACTTGACGAGAGCAGAATTAACTTTGTACTCAGTGGGATATATTATAAATAGGCAAGTTTCACTGATGAATAAGAAAAAGATTTAGCAAGTCATTTAAAGAAAGCCGCTAATATTTATTCTGGATTGACACCATATGAGACCCGAAAATTAGGATGTCAGTTCGCCATAAAAGGTAACAAAGCTATGCCTGATTCTTGGAGAACAAAATTGTTAGCTGGCGAATATTGGTTAGGCTCGTTTCTCAAACGTCATCCATGTTTATCCATAAGGACACCTCAAGCAACAAACTTTTCAAGAGCTACATCATTCAACAAACATAACGTCAGTATGTGCTAGTTTAACTGCTGTTTACCAACGCTTGAATTTAAGCCCTGGTGGTATCTGGAACGTTGATGAAACAGGTATGACAGCCGTGCAAGTACCTAATAGAGTAATAGAACGACGTGGTGTTAAAAGTCTAGGCAAGATGACATCTGCTGAGATGGATACACTGGTGACTGTTGCAGTAGCTGTTTCAGATGTAGGAAATATAGTTCCAACATTTTTCGTATTCCCACGCGTCCATTTATGAAGTACGCTAAACATTTCGTGAAATATGTTAAACCTAGTAAAGAAAAACGTGTAATTTTGTTGTTGGATAACCATAACTCTCACTTATCAATTGAAGCGTTGGATTACTTTAAAACTAATGAGGTGACAGTTTTGTCATTCCTTCGGCATTGTAGCCACAAGCTACAACCTCTTGACAGTTCTGTGTACGGATCGTTGAAAAAGTATTTCAACCGAGCATATGACAAATGGCTGGCTAGTAACCCGGGAAAGACTATCACAATTTGTGAAATACCGGAGCGGGTTAAGACGTCACTACCATTGGCTGCTAAAATTGAAAATATTTAATCAGGATTCGGAGTATCCGGGATTTCACCATTGAATGAAACCATTTTTCCTGACTCCGAGTTTAGTGGTTCTTATCTGACAGATAGGCCGATGCTCACTTCCCCTGATGGTGATAATCCTTCAGCATGTAATGTGAGCACAGTGTCTGTTCCATCGACTTCCGATGCATCTAGCAGGTTGTCTATCGTCGAAGAGGTTCCAATTCCTGATCACCATACAATAACTGAAACTCACTCTCTGGTACCGCAATGTTTATCTGTTAATACAGACCAGATTACTACTACAACACCCTCTCCTACATAAGATCTTTGAGGACTGAATGTGAGTCACCTTCTCTTTTTGACGAAACATTCAATTCTGTATTTGCACCGGAACTGAGAGAAAACCTCAAAACACCAGAAAACGTTCCTTCTACAGAAGCAAATGTGCTTCCTTCTTTACACAATCTAAACCCCTCCACAACTTCATCAGCAACATTTGAAGGGCCAAGACATCTTCCAAAAGCGTCGAAAATAGAAGAAATATTCGGAAACGTAAATGTACTATAGGGTGTTTCAGTTTATTGTTGCATAACTTTAAGATTCAATAGAACTTTTAAAATTAATGCATAAAGTCTATAGTCGAAAAATGCGTGGCTTCCGAAATACAGGGTGTTTAAATTTACTTTTTAAAATAGTTTTTTTTTAATATTTCGAACAATATTTGATGCATAACAGTAAACGTTGGTATACAAGGGTTTTTTTTGGTACGACAAAACGAACCGTGGGCATAGTTTTAGTGTAGCCGCTAGAGGGCGCTCTCTACCGTACTTGTAGTGTATTAAAATGACCGAAAATTTTTTCTTAGTGCAATTTTTTGCTTTATGAATAAAAAAACTGATTCTTCGCACTTTTCTGCATAAAAAAGCTCTCCTGTTAGTTCGTTATAGTTAGCCGTTTTTGAGATATTTCGATTTTTAAGGTTCGATGCATTTTTAATTATTTATTGGAAAATAATATTTTTTTTACATTTTCGATTTGGGCATTACAGGTAATTAACATGATCGTTCAGATTGTGTTTTTAAACACAGCAATAATTCCTAAGTCCAAATAAACACAAAAAAAAACAGAATATTAATTTGTTTAATTTTCCAATATTATTTTCAACAAATTAAATTAATTATTTACAACTAAAATGCTATTGGATAGTTAGGACAAACATGCAAAATCTAAAATAGTTGCTCAAAATGTAAACCCAATTGTTCAATACACATTTCACATCTACGAATGATCGAACGTGGTATAGCATTATTCAAATAAGGCCTTATTTCATCACATGCATTCCTGACTCTGTCTATTAGCATATCTCTTGTGGTTACGGGAGTCTGGTACACTTTTTCTTTTAGAAATCCCCACACAAAGAAATCTAATGGATTTAGGTCAGGGGATCGTGCAAGCCAGGCGACTGGTCCTCCACGGCCGATCCATCTTTCTGGATAATTTTCGTCCAGCCAGTTTCTAACTATTCTCGAATAATGAGCTGGACAACCATCAAGCTGGAACCAGGCCAATCTTCTTAAATCTAACATAACATAATCCCACATATTTGCATGTTCAGCCTTTAAAAATTCCAAGAAGGTTGTAGCATTTAACCTTGCAGGCAAAAGGTAGCCCAAATAGTCGATTACGGTAGATATCAATCCACACGTTCACACTAAATTCATGCTGAAAATTTCTTCTCCGAACTGCATGCGGATTTTCATGCGACCAAATATTTTGATTATGAAAATTTACCACTCCACGTCTAGTGAAGCATGACTCATCGGTCCATAAAAGGTTACTTAAAACTCCCTATTATTATCAGTTCTATCAAGAATCCACTGAAAAAATATGATTCTTTGTTCTCCGTCCCCTGGCTGTAGTCCTTGCACAGGTTGCAAATGGTAAGGACGTCTATGGTCATTTCTAAGAACACGGTGAACATGGCTTGCTGAAATTCCCAAGGCACCAGAAACTCTCCTAACACTTGTGGTCGGATCTCTATCAAACTCTCGCAGAATCATACGGGTAAATCTGCGCTGACGAACAATTATGTTTTGATCCCTTTGGAGATTTTTAAAACCATTTTCAATTATTTGGCGATGCACTCTTACAAATACTGAGCGAGTTGGATGTCGTCTGTTTGGAAATCTTCGTGCGTATTCTCTGGCTGCTTCTGCTGCGTTTCCATTTACAAAGCCATACACAAAATGAATATCTGCTAACTCTTGATTGGAGAATAAAAATGCCATTTTTATAAAACTTACAAAAAAAAATACAGGTAAAAGAAACTAAATTTCGTGCATTCACAATTGCAAAAAAATGTTTCAGGTTTCAACAGACAACAAAACTAACTGTCAACTAATTGACGTTTAACCTTATTCTGCTTTCAATTTCAAAAATATTTGCAGGCACAGCCTACTTCTAAAAATTATCGAGATACTGACTTTTTAACGTTATTTTATCATAAATAATTAAAAATGCATCGAACCTTAAAAATCGAAATATCTCAAAAACGGCTAACTATAACGAAAATTCACAAGAGAGCTTTTTTCTGTTGAAAAGTGCGAAGAATCAGTTTTTTTATTCAAAATGCAAAAAATTGCACTAAGAAAAATTTTTCGGTAGCATTTTAATACACTACAGGTACAGTCGAGAGCGCCCTCTAGCGGCTACAGTAAAACTATGCCCATGGTTCGTTTTGCCGTACTAAAAAACCCTTGTATACCAATTTTCACTGTTATACATCAAATATTGATCAAAATATTTAAAAAAAACTATTTTAGAAAGTAAACTTAAACACCCTGTATTTCGGAAGCCACGCATTTTTCGACCCTTGTTTATATAGAGTTTATGCATTAATTTTAAAAGTTCTATCGAATCTTAAACGTATGCAATAATAAACTGAAACAGCCTGTGTATATATACAGGGTTATCCAAATTAAGTGTCCACCATTAGTAACTTTGTTATTAGTGAAAATACAAAGTTGTTTGAATTAGCAAACTAGTAGCATTTTTAACGCTGGTAAAAATGAGAATTAAAAAAAAACAATTGAGAGTCGTTATTTTGATTTTTTTCAGTAAAATAACATTTTTTTAAATGGAAACACCTGTATATTATATTTTTTTCTGTTAAAGCATCAAATTTTAAACAAAAAAGCTCACAATAACTTTTCTCCTAGGTTACAAATTGTTGAAGTTATGGCCTCCAATCTGAAACAATTAAATTGTATCGACAAACTTTATTTTCAACATCAACTTATAATCTTACAAAATACAATAACAATTTTTTTTAAAGAAGATGCTCGAAAACACCACCTTGTTCTTCAATACATTTTTGGGCACGTTTTTCAACTGCTCGAACTGTCTTAAGTATGGTCCTACCATCTATCTGGGTTATCTTTTCCCTAACTGCAGTCTTTAACGCGTCAAGGTTATCGTACCTTCGCTTGTAAATTTGGTTCTTTAAGTAACCCCACAAGAAGTAATCAAGTGGGTTTAGATCTGGTGATCTGGGAGGCCACTGTATTGGGACATTTGTTCCTATCCACTGATCATTAAAAGTAGTACTTAGAAAATGATAAGTACATCTGGAGTTGTGGGCAGGTGCGCCATCTTGCTGAAAATGCAGATGATGTCTACTTATAAGATCCAATTCGTCTAAGAAATTAGTCAGAATTTCTGACATAAATTCCACATATCTTTCACCAGTTAGGGTTCCCTCATAAAAGAACGGGCCAACAATTTTTGAACCAATTATACCGCACCAAACGTTGAAACTGAAACGGACTTGTGGGCCTCTTGGATGTACTAACAAAAGATTTTCTCTTGACCAATAATGGTGGTTTTTTCTATTAAACATTCCAGAATTTGAAAAATTTGATTCATCTGTCCATAAAAGGTAACGAAAGTTATTTACATTTTGGCGACAGAAGCTAAGATACCAATGGCAAAAAACAAGTCTTCTCTCTGGATCCCCTGCCAAAAGCGTTTGAACTGGTCGGTACTTATACGGAATAAATTTGTATTTTTTTAAAATCCTTTGAACAGTACCATAACTGAAATTAGAGTCCTTGAGAATATCTGCTATTGAATTCTCACGATAAGCTTCAAAATATCCAATAACTGCAATTTCCGTGGCCTCGCTTATTATGAATTCTTTTTTTGCCCTTGTTTTAGCAAAAACATTTTCGTTGCCCCTAAATTTTCGATAAAGTCTCAGAAAATATCGTTCATACGGTTGAATGCGAGCGGGATATAATTCACTGTAGTATTCTCTTGCTCTCAAGGAGGATTTTCTGCACACTAAATAGCATTCTAACATATCACACTTTTCTTCATGGGAGAACATTTTTCTTTAAATTAATGACACAATAAAGCTTATAAACAAGTATTTACACTAATGTTTGACATTATTTGATTTTATCATTGTTTTCCAAAGCCTTCTAGTTGCGAGTATGTCCAGTTTAACAATTTGTCGCTTATCTTAATGCTGTCAAATCGCGAACGCCATGTTGTTTTCATAGCCGTCTTAATATTATAATACTGCAAATAATTAAAAATATTTATCGTTATTTTGACTTTATTTTTGACTTTAGCGGAAAAGTCATTATGAACTTTTTTGTTTAAAATTTGATGCTTTAACAGAAAAAAATATAATATACAGGGGTTTCCATTTTAAAAAATGTTATTTTACTGAAAAAAATCAAAATAACGACTCTCAATTGTTTTTTTTTATTTCTCATTTTTACCAGCGTTAAAAATGCTACTAGTTTGCTAATTTAAACAACTTTGTATTTTTACTAATAACAAAGTTACCAATGGTGGACACTTAATTTGGATAACCCTGTATAGACACCCCGGAAAAACTAAATCATTCAGATATGAAAAACAAAAGAGAAACATATAAGAAGAAAAAAACAGATACAAAGGACAGAAAAGAAAAAGGAAAAGGGAAGGGCAAAGGAAAGGGAACGGATAAAGTTGATAAGATTGCTGATGACATCGTCGATGAAAATGACGGTAATGCTGTAGATTCAGATGACGAGAGTACGATTTGTTTAGAGTGCACTGAATTCTACGTCGATAGTGTTCCAGGCGAACAATGGATTCAGTGCATGACTTGTAAGTTATGGGCTCATTCCAAATGTGTAAGAGGTGATCTAATGTTTTTTGAATGCAAACATTGCGCTTCTGATATTAAAGACTTATATTATAAGATATGAAGGAACTCTTTAATCAATGAAACTAATAAAGGTTTAAATAAAAACTAGGAGTTGATAGTTTTATTAGAGACTTATTGTAAGATAATGTCTGTAAGAGATTAAAATTGTTTTTGAATAAAAAGTTTTGTTGAATTATAAAAAAAGTTTCATAACTTGACTATTCTCATAATTTGTCACTTATTGATACGTAAGTCTACTTACCCCGGGCATATAGTCAATCTACCCCGGAGCCGGGGTAAATTGACTAAGAATTGGTCTTCTGTAAAATGCGTTAAATTATGATCATTATATTGAATAATGGACTAGTTTTTATATTTTTTTCTAAGTTCAATAGTTCTTCTATTCATTGATGCACTTTTATTGTCTGCATGTATAAAAGCTCAAAAAATATGTATGATGTTGTAAAAAACTAGTCAACCATCTCCGGTCTCCCCTACCTGATAATTACTTTTGAATTACGATCCTCATCATTTCACAGATAAAAGAGTGCATTACAAAATTAGGGCTAGTCGAGCTTTGACTATATCTCATACCAGAAGTGTATTTGAGTTTGATTTTGTTGTCTCTGTTTTTGTTATTGTTAGTGTTTTCAGCGTCATTACCAAGTTTCATTGTTGTCATAATGTCGAGGTACAGTAACGAGGAATATGCTGATATATTGCTGCTTTATAGCAGTGCTAACTGCAATTCACATGAAGCGCAAAGACTTTACCAGCAGCGTTACCCTGATCGGCAGTTACCTCACCATAGGACCTTCGGAACAACATATCGGCAACTGAGAGAGACTTCCCAACTAGCAAAGTAGTGGTATAAGCTTTTGGTAAAAGAACTGTTCAGCCATAAAAGCTCTCTATTGTTGTTGCCTGAACACAAAAATGCTGGCTTAATGTTGTATGGAATGCAGATTTGCTTTCTGCAACATATTTGCTCTAAAATGAAGTGTTTAAAATATTCTTATAGCATAGTTATACAACACCATATAGGGCAAATTTTTAACTGTTGCATAAACGTTTATACAACTATTTTATACGGCATATTTGCACGTTAGTCAAAATGGTTGTATTGTAGCATCCACGTTTATAAAACAAACCCGAGCCTTGTCGTTTTGCTGTGCAATTTAGATGGCACAATTGTTCCTAGTCTTAACGAAACCCATATTCCTATAGTAGACCATGCGAAGTATTTAGGGATCACCATGGATTCAGATTTGAGGTTTAAACAACATGTTACGCATTTATCTCGCTTAACATACATGCGTTTGAAGTTATTATACACCAATCGCCATATTCTGAATTTCAAGACTTGCAAAAAACTGGCTGAGACTCTGGTTCTATCGTTAATAAATTATTCAATTGCTGTTTACTTTCCTTGTCTTGATTACGTGACTAGAGTACAAAAAATTCAAAATAGCTGCTGTAGGTTCGTTTGTGGTCTGCGAAAGTTTAGCCGTGTGTCTAAGAAGATCAATGAGCTTAGATGGTTGAGGGTTGACCAGCTTTTCACATATAACTTACTAATTTTGGTACAACGAATAAAAATCAATAGGCTACCTACTTATCTACTAAAAAGGCTGGTACCACGTGGGGATCTCAATTACGGGAATCTGAGACATAACTCTGACTTCCATATACCTAGTTATAGGAGCAACATTTTCCATCGTAGCTTCATCTACAACGCTGTCAAGGTGTACAATAGTCTTAATGACAATTACAAAAAGACGGGAATACTTGCTTTCAAGAGAGCTATTAGGAACCACCTTCTGGGGTCTGCTAGCCAAGCTGGCTGATATATTTTTTTTGTCTTTATTGTTTTTTTTTTGTTAGAGCGGGCTATGTGGAATAGATGTACAACATATTAAGATTAATCTATTTAAGCTTAATTATTGTATATATTATTTAGTCGATTGCTATTCATTGTTATGTTTTTCCTTTGTATGCGTTCCTGCGCTGTGAGGTTAAGTGGTAGAGTAGCCAGCTGGCTAAACTTCGCCTCGCAGTGTGGAGGGATTAATAAAGACATTATTATTATTATTATTATTATTACTACTTTAAACAAATTGCTCCCAACGGCAGCACTTATACAACTGTTGTTTAGTAACTGTTAAAGGCTATACATATGCTAAATATGTTGCTAAACAACTTCACCATAACCTAACTTTCTGCTGTCATATTTTTGTAAAATGCTAAAATGCCATAACCAATGTTTTAAGACAAACAACGCATGCATATCGGTTCAAAAGGTTTCATCAACTGTTCAAACAGAAGATATAGATCTGGGTAAATCATTCGACTCTGTCGGTATTTCATTTCAGACATTTGTCAAATTGTTGTATAATACCTGCATGCAACACCAAAATATTCTAATAACCGAAAGACAACATGGACGATGCCATGATTGTACACAACCACCCGCCTTATTGGGAAAACATTTATTCCTCTATTTAATATTAAATAATTATGTTTCAGTTCGAAATTACAGATATAAAGTGATAAACATCAGTGCAATTGTGTCTAAATATAGGATTTGTGGAAGATTTAACGCAGATAAGTTCAGTTTTCCATCTTAAAAATCTAGACATACTTTTGATCATTGTCAAAATATGAATCAAATACGAAGCCCGTAGAAATTTCCTAACTAATTTGCACGATAATCACAATAAAATTTGCTGCGCAAGTAATTCAATAGCCCTATATCACAGTGTAGAAGTTTATCATATACCTGTGTATGAAATTCACAATGGCCGATATGTAAGTAAACAAGATGACTGTAATGTGTTAGTTATATATTCTTCACTTCGTCTAAACAATACATAAGAAATAGTTTAGTTGCGATAAAGCAGAATCACGTAACAGAATTGTTGCATAGTTGACAAAAACTGAATCTTGCACTGACGCAAATGTCCTATAGCGTCTGCAAGAGGCTTACGCTTTTATTTTATAACTGTTACCTGCAGCCATTATTCAACCTTTTAAATGACTGTATTGTCCTATTAGGTGTGCCCATTCCGCTTGTATAGCTGTTCTGAGAGGGTTTTGCCAATGTTCTTACAGTATACAATGCCGTTTAAGGAATACTGTATAATCATTCTTGCAACTCTAATAGGAGTGATAATTGTTAGTTGGGTGGGAGCGTGTATTTTCAGGAGCCCAGAGTGAGTGGTCGACAACACAGCGTGACTACTGATGAGCAAATCCTAAGAGCATATGATGCGGATCCTACCACAAGTATTCGGGTTGTGACTGAAAGACTTGCTGTGTCGGTGAAAAAAGTCTGGGCTGTGTTACAGGCAAACAGGAAATATCCATTTCATTATTGTCCTGTACAAGGTAATGTAATTCTAAGTTTTGTCAGGTTTATGCCACATTTTAATAATCATTGTCACAATCACAGTCACAAGCATGAGAATTGAAATCCATGTTTCTTATGAACACATGTACACAGCTTGTCAAAGTCATAGTCATAAAATAGTCTATGGTCATAAACATTAGCGCTCGTCTGGACGAAAGTGACATTACGAGAAGCTAGGAGTTCTGTAGATTAATTCTTCACACGGACGTGGACGACGGTAGCTTTTTGAAGAGGATCTTGTGGACAGATGAGTCCAGCTTCAACCATGACGGAATCGTGAATTTGTACAATCTACATTATTGGGCAGACCGCGACCAGACCCCACACAAGAAAAGGCAGTGCTCATTTCAAAGACGATTCAGCGTCAACGTGTGAGCTGGCCTTATTGGACAGACTCTGATAGGACCTTATTTTTTGCCAGACCGGCCAAATGGTGAAAATTACCTGGAATTCCTGCAGACTGCATTGCTTGACCTGCTGTTACTAATTTTACCCTATGCACCAATTATTTTCCATCATGGCGGCTGCCCCGCACATTACGTCCAACCCGATTGACAGTTTTAGGACAGTGCGTTTCCAAACGCCTGGATTGGTAGGGGTGGTCCTATATCTTGGCCACCACGGTCTACAGACCGGACACATATGGACTTTTACGTCTGGGGCCGAGCGAAGGAATTGGTGTATGTGACAGAGGTGCCCAACAGAGAGGTGCTAATCCATAGGACTGAAGCTGCCTTTCGTCAGATGAAGGAAGAGATCCTGCTACACACAACAACCGTCGAAGTATGAACAAGACATCGAGCATGTCTCAGAAATAAAAGCAGTCATTTTGAAAATACCTTATGATATGTTAACATATAATTGTAACGTCAAACATTGAAAAAATAAATTTTTTATTCCTGAGCCTAATCAGCTGTTTTTTCGTCTATCGACCACAAAACATCTTATTTCTATGATGTGTAGCATATCGTTGGAAAGGCAAAGAGACGCGGAACTTTTTGGGATAAAGTATTACCAGAGGTACAGTTTTTTAGTAATCGAATTTTGAATTCAAAGTTGTTTATTCACTCCGCGCTATTTTACGACTTTGGAAGGCGATAAGTCATTTTATGGAAGAGCTTCGTACAAACCATTCATCTCGTCTGATCCAGTATGCTATATAGAATCGACTCGAATTTATCTTATGTTATTATTCCCACAAAGAAAAAAATTATCACGATAGCTCTGAGCCATTGTAGGTAATTCAGCAAAAAAAAATCCTATCTCGGAAACCTTAGCATCCTCAATTATCCATATTTTTCTGTCGGTTCATGTAAGAAACACCCTGTATTTGGAAGTTAGATGTCACGCTCAATTACCCTTTCTGCAACCTTGCTCAAGGAGGCGAACCGGCTGATCTGCTAGTAAATCTGTGGAAATTTCAGGTCCTTTCCACTCTTCGGGATGTTGAATATGTCAGCGCGCTTCCATCTGTCCGTAAAGTAGCGATGCCTGAGCATAGCGTTGACAATGTTCGTCATGGCTACAATCGGCTTCCTGGGAAGCCTCTTCATTATCCTGTTACCTATTTCATCGCAGCCAGCTCTTTCTTGGTCTTGAGTGACTTGATGATGTCCCTTATTTCCCTCGAAGAAGTAGCATGCTGCACCATCTCTTCGCCTCTCGCAGCTCTTCTTAATCTTCCTGGTTTATGTGCATGTGTATGTAATACCTACACAGCGAAGGGTGCTCGCAAATGCTTCATCCTTGCTGTCTTCGGTTGGTCAAGATCCTCATAAGGTTCCACATTCCTGGCTCACCTGGAGATAGGTCCTCAAGTTTCTTTTCCCTTCTGCCTTAGTGGTGCTCCATCAGGCACTTCCTTATCTCCTCGGTCTTCCTCTTCAGGTCCTTTCTACGTTATGGCTCTCCCGTCTGTTGGTAGATAGATAGATAGATAGTTTATTGTCCTACTAGATCATGTTACATGATATAAGACGTCAATATCAATTTGGAGGTCATATATGCATTTGAGCAAATATGCCAGAAAAATACTTATAATTATAAAATAAATAAGGACATTACAATTACAAAACATTTTAAAAGGTTAAATCACATTATAGGTACAGCTCAAGAATCTTAATGTGTTCAATCTGTAACGGTAAAAATATATACATATACAGCGACTTTTTTTATCACAAGAAATGTTCGTCTAGCCGGTAAAAATCATTGAAGCTGATACAAAGAAAAGCGGTAGGAGAATCTGTTAGAAATACGTAATAAATAAACACAACAAACATCGAGCAGTGAGGACAAATGGTTAAAAGCTTAAAAAGAAAACATACATACTTTAGTTAAAACTCGAATAAAAAGTGAAATTAAAATACATTTACACCACGATAATAGACAATCCACTGATAACGAAATGATTAACAACTTAAAAGAATTTAAAAAACAGATACTTTCATGTGTTAGTAAAACTCATGTAGAGAGTAAAAGCATTTTTCAACCAGATATTTCCTGAGATGTTTTTTCAGCGCAAGGATATTAGTGCTTCTCCGCAACTCACTCGGCAGATTATTGTATACCTTAGTGCACGCTAGAGTGGGAGATTTTTGGAATAGGGCAGAGTTATGTGTCGTTATACTCAGATCATGCCCTGTTCTAGTGTTGTATTGATTATTAATGGCGTTGTTACGAACAAATCTATTGATATGTTCAAATGCGAAGATGACACATTTGTAGATATAGATGGAAGTTAATGTAAGCAGATTATAGCGTCTAAATATTTCTAAACAAGAGTCCCTCTTATTAATATTAAAGATTAATCAAAGTACTCTTTTCTGCAGGATGAATAATCTGTTAATCATTGTTGCCTGTCCCCATATGATTATATTGTTAGTGAGGTGACAATAAACTAGCGCGTAATACATATCTAAGAGTTTAGATGGATGTTAGGCTTTAATTTCAATATTGCAAAATAAGCACAGTTAATTTTGTGGCAAATGTGATTTATTTGTGGTTGCCAGCTTAACTTACTATCAACATGAGTTCCTAAGAAGACAGTTTGATCTGAAAAGCTATCAATATCCATGCGTGGTTTCTTGTTGAAGAAATGAATTTCAACAGTCTTATCTTCATTCAAAGTGAGGCGGTTAGACTGGCACCACTTTTGACTTTCTCAATAGATTCGAGAAGATCCTGCGGTGTCGTGGCACTGACGAAAATAGATGTGTCATCCGCATAATTAATCATGAAGTCATTTATGTATACAATGAAGAGCAGTGGTGCAAGTACTGAGCCCTGTGCCGCACCTATATTCACGGAATATTGAGTTGACGTATGACCATTGACCTTCGTTTTCAATTTGCTATCTGTGAGGAAAGACTGGATCCAGCTGAGAATAAAATCCCTTATACCTAAGCAGTACAATTTTTCCACGATAAACGAAATATCCATTATATCGAATGCTTTCGAAAGATCAAAAAATAGTCCAGCAACGTATCTGTTTTCATCTACTTCTCTATATATATGGGAAAAAAAGTCAATGGTCGCCGTTTCTATAGATCGTGAGGGTCTAAACCCATGCTGGGTATCTGATAAAACATTATAGCGATTGAGAAAACATAATATACGTTTATACAGACATTTTCCAATGACTTTAGAGATCATCGATAAAAGTGATATTGGTCTGTAGTTTTCAAGGTCTGTAAGGTCACCCTTTTTGTATACGGGAATAACAATAGCTAGTTTCAAGCATTTCGGGTATTTACCTTGCTTCACTGATTTATTAATAAGGACTGATAGGGGGAAGATATTTCACGTTTCACAAACTTTATCACACGCGTTGAAATTCCATCATTTCCACTGCTTCTTTTATTTGGAAGGCTGCTGATTACTTCCACGATCTCTTCAGTGGTGACATTGGTCTTCTTGCTCTATTCCTATCGACTATCTGCTGATTCACCTCTGTAAATGTAACAACAAAGATATTTGTGGTCGAAACTAAACCAGAGGAGTAGAAGTTAATAAACAACCATATTTTATTCACCATTTGGAAAATCTATTACATTTTTCAAAAGAGTATTCAATCCTACATGAGTCGTCCCCTTGAGGAATTATTGTCAGACGTCAAACGTCATCTATCTACTTTGAAAATACGAATATGAAGGTAGTGAAGTCGGACATTAAAACTTATAAGCAGTGCATCTCAGCATAGAATTATTTGAACAATATTCATTTTTGTCCTCATTCAGTCGCATCAACACAACACAATCTAATGAAACATTTTGGGGTAAAGGTTTATAGGAACTTGCTGTGATTATTTTGCATGTACTTTGTGCTGTATAAAATATTGCCGTTTTTTTATCAGAATCGTTGTCTCACGAAGCTTCTGAGTGGACTACCGATTCCACTACATGAAATAAAAAAATATTCACTAACAGTCATTATCTTGACAGATCTACGTGGATGAAATATTAACGCAAGTTGAAACACCTTGCAGAAATAAAAATTACCATCACGAACCGTTGTTGTGATGTACGTTACCAAAGTATACAGATTAAGGATAGCAAGGTTACTCAGCGGCCAAATCAGTTGCTTCCTAGGAGTGAATTCTTGATACGAGTGAGTAGAACAGTTTCAGCTTTAGCTTCGGCCAGATGTTGTCCAACGTTGATCATTCGGCTGAAAAAGACCGATTGTTTGTCGCAAAAGCTCGTCATTCTGTAATTTTCTTCTAACGCGAACAACATTTTCTGATCAACCAAATATTCGGCTTCAGGTGCTAATTCTTATTCGACAAATAAAACACTGCTTCACTTGCATCTTCTGTTTCCGAGATATTTATCATTAAAAAACATTATTTACTAAATTGTCTTTCCAAAATTTTATTTTTACAGTCAGGATATGCTCGCAGTGATTAATCCATGAACGTCTTGAATTAACTTGACTGTTCCTTTTGCCGTACCTTTAACTACTCTCAGTGTTTGCACCTTATTCTTACCGTGTTCAGAAGAATCATTATGTGGCCATGAACTAGGACAGTCGTCGACAAAACTGTCATCAGTTTTGAGGCGACTGAACAGGGACTTGCTTTTGATTGAAAGAAAGTCGTCGATTTTATTCTCTGAAATGAAAAAACGAAGAATAGATACAATCTAAATAAACTAGTTTTGACCCTCCGAACACAGACGGTCAATCATGGACAAAGTTTTGTGCTGGTAACTCATCAACATCGTCTAGGCTTCTCCTGAGGTCAGGACAACGAACAAAAGTATAGGAACTAACCCCTATCTGAGGTATAAGAAGTACAAGAAGTTTTCTTTTGATAATATCTAATCGCCCATCACACCCTAGAAAAATTTCTGCGGACGCCCTTGTTGGATGAGCCGCGCTAGCGGTCCATAGAATTAAGAGCCAGCCTTCTTCGCAACAAGATCTTCTCTTTCCGTTTTTTTTTTGTATTGGGGATACTCATCTTAAAAAGCGTGTTAACTATGTAGTGCGTTAACACTGCTCTATGCAAAAAGATGCCGGAGCACAAGTCATTCACATTGAAGGTCAACTAGTCACAGAACATTGAACAATACTGTGTCTTTGCGCATTGAAAATTACAAATATGAGAAGTTGTTTCCGAGAGTGCCTTTACTGTTCGCAGTCTGTATACTGTGGCGTCTCGAACCCGCATGGCATCGTATATCGCTTGTTTCGTTGCAGACCAATCGTTACAAGGGCACATGTTACTAGATAATGGAAATGCTAATGGTTACACTATCGGTTGTGCAACATACCAGCACAGGTTGCTGATGCACGTATATGTACCGGGTTCCCTTTATAAATTGACCCCCTCTAAATTTTCTGTGTGATTGTTGAGAAAAAAGGTTTTTGAACTGCCCAAGGTTAATGGAAGTGGGAAAAGCCCTTTCTTGTACGTTGCTCCACAATTATGAGACCCTAGGGACAACGGAGCGGTCGTATCCGCCAAAAAAGCGTGGCAGGACGATTAGATGGCAGGTAGCAACGAATAGCATTAATGTTGCTGTTAATCATCGGCTGTGATTATATGTTTAAAAATACATTATTTATAAAATATTTGTGAGAATACCTGTATGTATACTGTGTACTTATATCAACGTTATGCTTGGTCTTAGCTAAGTTACTTGGTCAAACAGTGCTTTCCAAACAACTCCATCCCCTAACTTATTTTGTGAACGGGTAATGGAGAGACGGGATTGATGAAATAATACTATATTTCAGCATAAAAATGGCAGTTGAAAATGTAAAGATGGAGGTTGGGCGCCATTTTGTAACATTTTTATTTCCCATTGTCGAGAAATTGTTTTTTGGTCTGTCAGTTTGACCGGCAATCCTTGGCCCTTCACTTGGGAGGTATTTCTCGGGTTGTGATGAACCTTCCATATGATGTTACTAATATTCCAGGGACGAAAAAGCTCTGACGCTTTTGGAAAACCAAAGAAAAGTGAAAATTGCTCAACCTTCGTTTCTTGACATTTTAGAGGATTCTGCTCATTTTTGAAAAATTGCTTAGGAGTAAAAGTTGGGGGTTATTGCAATTTTTTGGGTGCAGTATATTTATGAACTTCCAACCCCAGTAATTCCACACGCCCATACATATTTTTCACATATGACTGTGACAAAAGTTTGGAACGCAACGAATATCTGACGAATGACTTATCTCATCTTTTTTTAAATTGTTAGGTTTAGCTTGGAAGCCACGGCGGATCTGTTGATGATATCCGCGATGTTGCCAAATCTACTGTTTGTCAGAGACTGATAGCAACTTGTATTTTTCTTATGAAATCCTTTTTATTCAACATACTTTAGTACTCATAGTTTTCGAAATATTCGCAGTCAAACATCAATATTTAAGCAACATTATAAAAATTCCATCCGCACCGAGTCGCTGTGGTTCAAACGCTATCAAATGATGATTTTGACAGCCGTTTACAATTCTGTGAGACCATGATGGACATGTGTAATAGAAATGAAAATTTTTCGATGAGTCAAGTTTTTTTTTGAACGTAACTAACTCTTAATCGCTATAACTGCCGCTACAGGGCCAGGGAAAATCTTCCTTGCGTCCAGGAACATCATATACAATATCCACAAAAAATTAATGCTTGGCCGGTGTCCATAGGTCAAAAGGTCATCGGTCCGCATTTAATGAAAGAAAATTTAAATGCTGAAAGATATTTGCATCTTTTGAGGAAGCACGTTGTCTCAGTTTTGGAAATACTTCCCAATCCTTGTAAGTTTTATTACCACATACAATAAAATTATCAATCTTGTTTTTAATAAATAGTCGACCGCCCAAAGATAGAATATGGGTTCACAAGATGGTGCACTTCCGCATTACGCCCGAATTTCTGGGTAATTTCGGGAATTTTTTGATCAAACATCTTTCGGAAGATGAATAGGTAGAAGAGGTACAACTGAATGGCCTCCTCGGTCTCCTAACCTCATACTGCTTGATTATTTTTTTGTGGGGGCATTTAAAAATGTAGTATACAAAACCAAACTATTTGATTTGTAGGAACTAAAACAACGAGTAGAAAATAAATGCAGAATACTCGAGGAAAGCGGATGTCTTCAAAATGTTCTAAACGCATTTCCGCAATATCTAGCTTATTGCCAAAAAGTGTATAATTATATTATAATAATTCAAACATTTATTGTGATTTTTATCTTTTTTTGGAGTTTAAATAAATAACTATGTTTTCTTTGTTTTTAATTTTCCTCTTGTTTCCTTGGAATATCAAATACACTACATAGTTTAGTCAATATTAGAATTTCTATCCTCTTGGTTTCAGTTAAATAAACCATATTTTTATCAACTCTACTAACAAAGCTCAATGGACTTTTCAGTGTCATAAATGACAGGAAATTATTTCCTATACCGGTCATTGTTTAGATGGAAAAATACCTTTTCTTAAGACTATGAGCTCTAGGTCAAAGTATGCTCAATAAAAAGTATTCAGAATGTCTTGCAGCATACAGATATTGAATAAAGTGTACAACATTCTATGAACAAAACGATAGTTGCTATCAGTGTTATCGCTATTAGTTCAATTTCAGAGGCTGATGTTGTCGCATCGTCTAAAAAAATTGAAGAATAAACTCATCATAGGGCCTGATCAGATACCTAGTTTTCTAGTTAAAGATTTCTAATATAACCGAATTCTGAAGTCCAACTCGTTTTCAGAGGCTTGGAAACTAGCTAGAGTTACTCCGATGTTGAAAAAAGTGACCCAGCGCAAATTGATAACTATAGGCCTATTTCAGAATCTTGTAATTTTGCCAAATTATTTGAAATAATACTTTACACGCTTATTTTTGCCGCAACGAAAGAGTCATTGTCTATCGATCAGCATGGCTTTGTCGATAAGAAATCATGTATCGTAATCTGGCTTGCTAGTCACAAACCATCTGCGAAACCTTGGATGACAGAAGCCAGGTTGATGTCGTTTATATGGACACGGAAAAGGCATTTGATAGAGTAGATTTAGGTATCCTATTGAAAAAACTGATTTTTTTTGGGGTTCTCTGAAGATCTTTTGTCGTTGTTTAACTCGTATCTTTTTAACAGGAGTCAATATGTTGATTATAAAGGATATCGTGCACCACTTATAGAGCCTACTTCAGGAATTCCCCAAGGCTCGAATCTAAGACCCTTACTATTTATCTTATATATAAACGATCTAACTCTTGACTTGTACAGTTCAAAGTTATTATATGCGGATGACCTTAAAATATACAACTATGTCAATACTATTGATGACTGCTTTGTCTTGCAGCAAGATATTATCACAGTGTCTTTATGGTGCCATGCCAATCATCTTAACTTAAATGCGGACAAGTGCTTTGTTGTGTCTTTCACAAGGAAATTAAACACCTTAAATTTTAACTACTACCTTGTACACGTTAGCCTTAAGCGTTAAGAGCAAATCGATGACTTAGGAATCATATTTGATCAAAAAATGTCTTTTTCCACTCATATCTTCACGACTGTTTAGTCGGCTAATAGGATGTTGGGATTTATCATGAGGAACGCTTAGAGAATTTTCTATTTCAGTACTAAATATTCTGTATATACTAAGTGACATATAAATCCGAACACCCAGTATAAATGGTTTTATTTTAATAAAAGTTGGTGAATGTATTCATCTTACTGTAAATAACAAGTGAAAAAATTTTCAGCCTTATCAGTTGGACATTCCGGTTTTTATACTGCTTTTTTTTTAATTCGCTAACGCTCTAAAAATGAATATTTCAGCCGCAGTAAAGAATCAACGTTGGCGGATTTTGGTTCTTGACATCCTTTACGATCGGTTACGATGCCTAGAGTACGGAGACCTGTACGATTTCGTCAACTTAGTGAGTTTGATAGGGACCGTATAGTGGGTCTTCGGGAAGCTGGACTTTCTTTTCGGGCAATTGCAGTTAGAGTGCAAAGAAGTGTAGACACTTTGGTTAGGTGTTGTCAGGCATGGCTTCGAGAAGGCCGTACGCAAAGAGCAAGGGGCAATGGACGCCGCCGTAGAACAACAGACCGTGAAGATCGCCGCCTAAGATTATTAGCCTTAAGGGACCGTTTCTCCACTACCAGGTCCATTGCAAATGAATGGTTTGCAGAACACGGAAGACCTATTGGCATGCGAAGTGTTTACCGACGAATGAGAAGTTTTGGCTTGTTTTCATACCGGCCACACTGGGTCCTCCCTTTAACTCGAGAACACCGACGTAATCGCCTTGAGTGGTGCAGACAACGCTCACTCTGGGATCAGGAATGGAACAGTATTGTCTTTAGCGACGAGTCTCGATTTTGTTTAGGCATGCACGATGGTCGTGCCAGGGTTAGAAGGCGACGTGGTGAAGGGAGGAATCCACAGTTTTTTGTTGAAAGACATGTTTATCACACTGTTGGAGTTATGGTTTGGGGTGCTATGGCTTATGGTTCCAGGTCACCTTTAATCTTCATCAGAAGTAACATGAACGCGCAGCGTTATATCCAAGTTCTAGAACCCCATCTTTTACCCTATCTTGACACCCTGGCAGATCCGACTTTCCAACAAGATAATGCCCGACCACATGTTGCAAGAGTCACAATAGACTTCTTTCAACATAATGATGTCACATTGTTACCATGGCCACCAAGATCTCCCGACTTATCCCCAATTGAGCACGTGTGGGATATGATGGGTAGGAGATTGCTCAATTTGCAACGTCCTCCTCAGACTCTAGAAGCACTTCGAGAGGAGTTGGTGGTTGCCTGGAATGAGATACCACAGGAGGACATTGACCACCTGATCAGAAGCATGCCTAGGCGCGTTGGAGAATGCGTAGCACATCAGGGTGCATCCACACATTAGTAAAGGTGAAAGGGCTTTAAAGCAGTGCAATCATTTTGAAATTTTTATATATTTACTTATTATGCTTCATTAAGTACTTATACAAAATTTTATTAAAATAAAACCATTTAAACTGGGTGTTCGGATTTATATGTCACTTAGTATATAACTTATGTACGTAGCAAGTTGGAGTATGGTATCTTGATTTGGTACCCACATTGCGCAACACACATTAGTAAGATAGAACGTGTTCAGAGCAAATTTTTGAAATATATGCATTTTACGAAAACTGGTTTGTTTCCGTAAAGAGGATTTGATTACTCTTTGCTGCTTAATGAAGCAAACTTTATTTCTCTTAACACACGACGTATCTTTCTAACAACGAGTTTCTTGTACAAACTCATCTATGGGGACATAATATGTGAATTTTTGTTAGGTAAAATTCCATTTACCGTGTCCAGACGCAACACCAGAAATTCTAGAGTATTTTATTGTGAATGCCCAAGAAACAACATTTTAGCTAAGTCGCCTATTTCGATAATTTGTAACAATTTTAATTTGATACGTAACAGCTGTGACATCTATTTTTCCCCGATCTCGCTAGTTTATAGTTCTATTTTGCAGATCACATTTAATATGTACCTTTTTTAAATTATTTTTTTTATATTATTCAAGTGTTTATTTTTATATAACATTAGTTATGTTTTTTCTATTACATAAAACGAAATGTTCATTTGATTTTACGCATTTCCTGTTATTGGGTGCACATGTACCTGTTGGAAATAAATAAATGTCTATCTATCTATCTATCTATCAAACTGTAGATTTGGCAACATCGCATATATCATCAACGGATCCGCCGTGATTTCTAACCTTAACCTACCAATTAAAAAAAATGGATAAGTCATTGGTCAGGTATTTGATGCAATCAAACTTTTGTTATTTATTTAATATAAATATTTGGATGCAGATGACAACATTAGGGGTGTAGTTATTATACCGGGGTGTGATAACTAGTCTTGTGCCAATATGGATATACTTTGTGCAATAAATAGTCTCATCTATTTTTAGGAGATTTTCCTCATGCAAATGATACCAGGGCGTACAAAAGTTGTCCTCAAGTGTTTAAAAAAAATAATCACAATACTTTTTCGCCATTCGTTCATTAAGGGTTTGCATAGCTGAGGAATAGTGAACTTTCCAGTATACAGGGTGTTTCAGTTTATTGTTGCATAACTTTAAGATTCGATAGAACTTTTAAAATTAATGCATAAAGTCTATATAAACATGGGTGGAAAAATGCGTGGCTTCCGAAATACATTGTGTTTAAATTTACTTTCTAAAATGGTTTTTTTTAAATATTTCGAACAATATTTGATGTATAACAGTGAAAATTAGTATACAAGGGTTTTTTGGTACGAGAAAATGAACCATCGGCATAGTTTTACTGTAGCCGCTAGAGGGCGCTTTCTACTGTACCTGTAGTGTATTAAAATGACCGAAAATTTTTTCTTAGCGCAACTTTTTGCTTTTTGAATAAAAAAACTTCTTCGCACTTTTCAACAGGAAAAAGCTCTCTTGTGAATTTTCGTTATAGTTAGCCGTTTTTGAGATATTTCGATTTTTAAGGTTCGATGCATTTTTAATTATTTATGATAAAATAACGTTAAAAAGTCAGTATCTCGATAATTTTCAGAAGTAGGCTGTGCCTGCAAATATTTTTGAAATTGAAAGCAGAATAAGGTTAAACGTCAATTAGTTGACAGTTAGTTTTGTTGTCTGTTGAAACCTGAAACGTTTTTTTGCGATTGTGAATGCACGAAATTTAGTTTCTTTTACATGTTTTTTTTTTGTAAGTTTTATAAAAATGCCATTTTTATTCTCCAATCAAGAGTTAGCGGATATTCATTTTGTGTATGGCTTTGTAAATGGAAACGCAGCAGAAGCAGCCAGAGAATACGCACGAAGATTTCCAAACAGACGACATCTAACTCGCTCAGTATTTGTAAGAGTGCGTCGCCAAATAATTGAAAATGGTTTTGGAAATATCCAAAGGGATCAAAACATAAATGTTCGTCAGCGCAGATTTACCCGTATGATTCTGCGTGAGTTTGATAGAGATCCGACCACAAGTGTTAGGAGAGTTTCTGGTGCCTTGGGAGTTTCAGCAAGCCACGTTCACCGTGTTCTTAGAAATGACCATAGACATGCTTACCATTTGCAACCTGTGCAAGGACTACAGCCAGGGGACGGAGAACGAAGAATCACATTTTGCCAGTGGTGATAGAACTGATAATAATAGGGAGTTTTTAAGTAACGTTTTATGGACCGATGAGTCATACTTCACTAGACGTGGAGTGGTAAATTTTTATAATCAACATATTTGGTCGCATGAAAATTTACATGCAGTTCGGGAAAGAAATTTTCAGCATGCGTTTAGTGTGAATGTGTGGATTGGTATCTATCGAAATCGACTATTTGGACCCTACCTTTTGCTTGCAAGGTTAAATGCTGCGACCTTCTTGGAATTTTTAAAGGCTGAACATGCAAATATGTGGAATGATGTTATGTTAGATTTAAGAAGATTGGCCTGGTTCCAGCTTGATGGTTGTCCAGCTCGTTATTCGAGAATAGTTAGAAACTGGCTGGACGAAAATTATCCAGAAAGGTGGATCGGCCGTGGAGGACCAGCCGCCTGGCCTTAACTATCTAATAGCATGTTAGTTGTGAATAATTAATTTAATTTGTTAAAAATAATATTGGAAAATTAAACAAATTAATATTCTGTTTTTTTGTGTTTATTTGAAGTTAGGAATTATTGCTGCGTTTAAAAACACAATCTAAACGATCATCTTAATTACTTGTAATACCCAAATCGAAAATCTAAAAAAATATTATTTTCCCATAAATAATTAAAAATGCATCGAACCCTAAAAATCGATATATCTCAAAAACGGCTAACTATAACGAAAACTCACAGGAGAGCTTTTTTATGTTGAAAAATGCGAAGAATCAGTTTTTTTAGTCAAAAAGCAAAAAATTGCACAAAGAAAAATTTTTCTTTTCTTTTTAATACACTACAGGTACAGTAGAGAGCGCCCTCTAGTGGCTAGAGTAAAACTATGCCCATGGTTCATCTTGTCGTACCAAAAAACCCTTGTATACCAATTTTCACTGTTATACATCAAATATTGTTCGAAATATTTAAAAAAAAAGTATTTTAGAAAGTAAATTTAAACACCCTGTATTTCGGAAGCCACGCATTTTTCGACTCATGTTTATATAGACCTTATGCATTAATTTTAAAAGTTCTATCGAATCTTAAAGTTATGCAACAATAAACTGAAACACCCTGTATAAGAAAGTTGTTGCAGATCAAGCATATTCAGGCCCATAATCTCAATTTTTGCCAAGTCAACAATAGCTTTTATCACTGATAAAATAATTCTACTCTACGCCGTTATGTCAGGGTACAAGGATTTCTATAGCCTTCAAACAGTAAAGATACCAGATCGTACTAAATTTGACAGAGATACTATAACGTACATGTCGTACCTGCAGTACAAAGTTAATCTACGTGATGCCATATTTTTAAATAGAATGGGGCGGTCAAGTGATTCCTCATTTTAGACATTAGGTTTACAGATTCGGGTATCGTTGGTCTATGCGCATCTCTTCAGAGGTCTCTCGTATATGCAAATTCACCGAAAATACCGAAATATGCTATCCTGTTGTCCAAATTACTCTCATATTTGTCCATCGACACATATCGCTATTAATTCTGCGGCATTGTCTACTGATCTTTGTCGTTTTATGCGTGTTCTCTAAAATGTCTCCATCAACCCCCAATTTTGACTTCAGATTCGTGTGCACTGGGGAAAAATACATGGAAAAAATATAGTGGGACCCCCAGCACATACCACTTAACCTTAAACTGTTTCAAGAGCGATGGTATATAAATTAAACCACCTCAAAGCATGCTTTAATTAGGCGGTGGTACATAATAATTATTGAGCACCACTGCTGAAAATTTCATTTACAGATCGAGCAGCGGTTCATTTCATGAACCACCGCTCGATGTAAGTTGTTCACGTGCCTATAAAGGAGCGAGTGTATCAGCTGAAGGAGGACAAGACGGACCAGAGGGTAATACGAGGACTGCCCAGGGAGATGTCAACCGAAGACATCAAAGAAGATCTAGCGAACCAAGGTATCACAGACGCCGAAGTTCAGCAGATGAAGGCCAGGACCACCAAGAAGCCACTACCGCTCGTCCTCGTGAAGACGAAGATGGCGGAAAAGCTACAGAGATCCAGAGGCTGGCCATGCTCACGGTCCGCTTCGAGAAGAAAAAGAAGTTGACCGAGCCCAGCCAATGCTACCGCTGCCAGAGGTACGGGCACACTCAGCGAAACTGCCATCTCGCTGGACGGTACGTCAAGTGTGGAGAGGACCGCAACTGCAGTCTGCCGACGCCGCCCAAAGGGCAACGAAATGCCAACTGCTGCCTTTGCGGAGAAGGACACCCAGCCAATAAAGGATGTAGTAAGGCCCCGAGGAAAGCTGTTGCCGCCGCCAAGGCAGCCTCCACCTCTAATAGGACGTCTTACGCCAAAGAAAAAAAAAAAACGAAGAAAACCAAGTCCACTGACTACACAGTCGAGCAAGTTCGCGAACATTCCAGGCCGCGCCTCGCACTGTGATCAAAATTAAATTGTAAATTCAGACCAGCCAAAATTATTTTAGTACACAAAACCGATCAAAATTATTTTTTGGAATTACAAAATAATTCGAGTAGTCAAAGCAATAATGCTTAAGCTATTTCAAATGATTTACTTCTTTTCTTTGCTCTATTTCTTCCTTCCTATCTTTCCTTCTTTCCCTTTTCCCCTTAAACATGTATGGTATCTGGGTAGTCAGACCTGACATACTAACAGGCCGACGAGACTTTTAACTAAGAGCAAACGTCTACCGGACCGCTCTGACGAATAATGACGAATAGTATAGTACCAAGTCCACTTCTGCCCCAGCAGCCGCCACTGCTACTGGAACTACTGTGCAAAAGCAACACGTCAAAGACAGACTCCCAGCTAAGATGCAAGCCATCATAACCCGCCTGGATGCACTCGAGGCCAATATGGAAGACAAACATTAGACCAGCAAATGACTGCAAGACAAAACGTGGAACCACTTGGGCCCACCAGGACCAGGACCCACCAGGACCAGGACCAACACCCACCGAGACCAGGACCCACCAGGACCAGGCAACACATTAACAGGTAGAGGACTTGAAACACTTGATTGGAAGAAAATCTCCAGTTTGGTCTAATGTGAAAACTCCTAAACCACCTAAAGATTTTACTGCACATTCTGGTCTAACAGATTGTGTAACGAATATGACAGATCCAACACCATATAAATTGTTACAATTATTTTTTGCTGACTGTTTGATAGAAAGTATTGTTTTTGAAATGAACCTGTATGCTCAACAAAAGTTTAGCAAGTATAAACCAACTGATGTTCGTGAAATTAAAACATTTTTGGGGATAAATTTACTTGTGGGCATAAAGCGCCTTCCAAGTTATAGGGACCATTGGTCTAGTGCGCCAGATATTCATGACTCTTATGTCAATAAAGCGATTTAGTTGGTTGCTTGGCAATATTCACTTGAATGACAATTCATTGATGGCAAAACAAGGGGAAGCCAATGACGACAAGCTGTGCAAAGTAAGGCCATAGTTGAATAGTATGTCAGAGGCATTTGGAAAATGTATGCTGCCAAGTCGTGAAGCTGCCATAGATAAAGCAATGATAAAGTTCAAAGGGAGAAGTTCTCTCAAACAATATATGCCAAAAAAACCTACTAAAAGGGGATACAAAGTGTGGATGCTCGCAGATAACAAGGCGTACTGTCTAAAATTTGATACTTATACAGGCAAGCCTAGTGGTGATGTCGAGAAGAACTTAGGCTCGAGAATTGTGAAACAGCTATGTGAGAGTTTTGAAGATAATAATCACACTCTATTTTGACAATTTTTTCAACGGAGTCGAGCTAACGGAAGACCTAAAAAACATGCAGATACAAGTTCAAATCAGATAAGAACATGAAAAGAGGTGATATCGAGTGGTTTACAAGCAATAGTGATTTGTCTGTTATTAAATGGAAGGACAAGCGTTCCGTTTTTCTCCTGTCTAACTTCTATGACCCACGTGATGTTTTTGAAGTGAACCGAAAAGGAAAGAATGGATCAGTTACCAGAGTACCTTGTCCAAAAGCCCTTTCTGATTACAATGCCAATATGAATTTGGTCGACAAGTTTGACCAAAATTTGACTTCCTACAAAATGGATCGGAAAAGCCATAAACGGTGGCATCGCATTTTCTTTCTTTTCCTGGATGCTGCGGTTGTTAACGCATTTGTATTATACAGTGTGAGTCTTCATAAAGTGCACATATCAAAATCAGGGAAACTACACTCTATTTCATCGACGGATAAATCATCAAAAAAAAAAATTAAAAACAATAATTGGGTTTTTATGAATATTTTAAAATTTTTAGAGTCAGCTGCTAACCCTATTTAAATAAATCATTACAACTTTTAAACTGAATGTCGTATCATATTGGAATAAATTTTGTAGTGATTGCAAATAATAGGCCGTATCAGTAAAGTGAAAATTTCCACGAAATTAAATGTTATAAATTTAAAATATAGAGGAATATGCTGAAACTCACTATTTTTTCAATGATTTTTAAAACAATTGCTAAATTTCAATAAAAATTGTCCTATTTACCCTACCTTTTTTAAATGTTAAGTTATTCTACATGTTATTAGCTTCCTAATGGTGGAAAATTGCAAGTTTATTACTTAGATACAAGTTTTTAAATCAGCGTTTCAAAAAGCAGTGAACTCAGTTCAACGCCAGAGTAGGAATAAAACACCAGTATCAACCTACATGAATCATTCATTATCTTTAACAAATAAAATCAAATAGACTTGTTTATAGGATAATCATTTTGGCTTAATCCATCAAATGTTCAAAATGGCCACCCCGTTGCTGCAAACACATTGTAGCGCGAAGTGAAATTTGATGAGTTGCCCTACGAATCATCTCGGGATCATTTTTGATTTCGTTTGCAACACGCAAAACTCTTTCTTCAAGTTCCGCTTCGCTGTTTATGAAACTGCTGTACACCCTTTGTTTCATTGTCTCTCATAAAAAATAGTCGAGAGGTGTGAGATCTGGGGAACGCGCCGGCCACCCAACAGGTCCTTGTCGACCGATCCAGCGGCCTGGATAATTCTCATTAAGAAAAAACCTGTCAATCAGCGAGTAATGGGCAGGACATCCATCCATTTGAAGCATCATTCTTCGACGGGTTTGCAGTGGCACTTCTTCCAACAGCAAGGGCAGTTCAGTCCGTAAAAGCTCCAGAAATCTCTCTCCGTTTAATGTCCTCGGGAGTATTATTGGACCAATCAAAAAGTTGTCAATCAGTGCGGCCCACACATTTACAGAAAATTTCACTTGAAATGTTGAAGCCCTTTTTAGCCTAGGGTTTTCATCTTTTGGGCACCACTTATGTAAATTACGACAGTTCACGATGCCGTCTCTCGTGAATTGAGATTCATCTGTCCACAGAATTGTTTTCGGGAATTCAGGATTGTCTCTTGTTTTTATTCAAATCCATGTAGACATAACGCACCTTGGACGCCAATCCACATCTTCATGCAAGTGCTGCACCCTTTGATAATGGTATGGATGCAACCCTGCTTTCCTCAAGATGCGCCAAACCGATTTCTTGGATACGCCATGACATAACGCCAAACGTCTCGTACTAGTAGTCGGGTCAGCAAACAAATCATCCAAAATGGCTTCTTCGATAGCAACATGAATAATAACACCTGGTTCGCGGCGATCTCGAGGCAAACCAAGTCCAGTGTTAGCCAGTCTTCTATGTACTTCTTGGAAGTTACGGGCTGATGGAATAGGGTGTCGATTTGGAAATGCAGCTAGATAAGCTGTGCAAGCAGCTCCAGCACTCCCTCGGTGCATTCCATAATAATAATGGATATCAGCGATGTGTGCCGGAGGGAAATCACTTATACGTGGCATCGCGACCAAAAAGCGAAAGCGTAATATGTAGCAAACGAAACTGATAAAGTTGGCAGGAGAAACACAAATAGCTGCCTAACTGCCCAACATTCAATTGTTTTTCAACTGGGCCCGCCTCCCCACTCGTACTTCAGCCCGCGCGACTCTATACTCTAGGCGCTGAAGAAAGAAAATAAACCCAAACAAATACACGCATATTGCTCGTGAGTGAGTGTTTAGGCGCAGGAGACATTACAGGACCGCATCAAGATATTATGGGTAGTCATCAAAAATTTCATACAAGATAATTATTATCTTTTACAGTAAATTTCAGTTAGAGATTCACAAATGAGTTAACTACTCTTTTTAGTTATTAGTAAGTAAGCTGCGCGCACTCATTCAGAAGAGGAACTTGAATCTTCTGAATCGTTTAAATGAATTATTAGAGGTTCAATTTGGGTATCGATGACATTGTCCAAATCCCACATTTTGACCTCAACCTTCTCCCGAACGTGGCGGATACAGTTTTTCCATTCCTCTGCCGTAACTCTATTGACTGCGATGTGAAAGAGATTTTTAACATCAGAAAATTTATAAGTATTATTATTCGACGCCACGTATTGCTTTATGTTGGCCCAAATCAGCTCAATAGGGTTCAGCTCACAATGGTAGGGTGGCAGTCTCAAGACAGTTTTACTTTATTTTTTGGCCATTTCGTCGATCATTTTAAAATCGTATTTGTATTTATGTCTATTGACTATACTTATCAATTCACCCTTGACCATTGTTTCATCAAAATCGATCTGTTTTGAGGCCAGCCATTGTTGTATGTTTGCTTTTTTAGTTGCCATTGTGGGAATTTTTTCTATTTTTCTAGAATGGTACGGGGCATTATCCAGTACAATAACAGCGTTATTCTCCAGCTTTAGTAACATTTTGGAGAACCAATTTTCAAAGGAATTGACGTCCATCTCCTCATGATAGTCCCCTGTCTTTTTTGAGGCCCACAGTGCTTCGGGAACAAAGCAGTCTTCACTACCTACGTGACAAATGATCAGCCGTTTGCCTTTTCCTGGAAATAAATTATTCCTTACACTATGGATTGATTAAATTTGAAGGAATGAGGCAATTGAGTTCATTTAGCTGAATTTAAGAGTCACGGAATGCTGATCAAAAACTGAAAAACGTAGAAAATTGAAGTTTGCAACTTCTCAAAACCCATTCAAAGCAAATTGACTGCACCCAAAAATGATAATAAATTTCAATATAACGCTTAAAAGAGGGTCGAAGTTTTTTCCTAATGACTACACTGCGAATGCACCATTTTTGGAGAATATCACACATTATCTGCTATCACAACATATTATTTGCCCGAATTTATCAAAATTAAATTGCCGGATAGATGAAGGAGCTTACCTGCAGGATTTTTCAATCCAGCCGAAACACCGTCTAGAAAAGCCTGCCTTGATGATGTTACTGATTTGTCGACCCAAACTTTCGCTTGAGTATGTCCAGCATTCACCCACGTTTCGTCCAAATAGTAAATTTTTCTTTTTTCATCGCGAAACTTCCGAATCTTCCTAAGGTATTCCCTTCTCCACACAACAATTTCTTCTTTCTCTATTAACATACTGTTTCTTCCCCGTTTCAAGAATCGAAAATTAAGTTCCTTCAAAAGTTTTCTGAATGTGGTTCTTTTAAATGATGGAAGATCCTCATCAGCATTAACTAATCTTAATATCTTATCTACTGTAGGTATCTCATTTCGGAAGAAAAAATTATGCACTTTCCTCCTGATGGCAGTTCTGTCAAAGTCATCTACTCCGTCCGTTATCCTTTTTCTTGCAGGATACGGTTTTGGCTCAGAAAGTGAGTGAGTGCTCCTATATTCCTTAATGATCCTATAAACACTGGACCGACATACTCCAGAAATGTGTGCTACCTTACATATAACTTCGTCCACGACCAAATCGGGTTTTTCTTGAATTTGGTTTTTGTATATATTTAATATTATTTGTTTTTCATTTGCACTTAAATGTAGCTTCTTAGCCCTTTTTTGGGTGGGGTTGCGCTGATGTCAACCACTTCGTCGGCTGTATCTGTGTCAGACATCGTATCTTAGGCAATATATAAACAAAACGTTCCACTCGCGAAAAACGAGTATACGCTACTGAATGCGTAATGCGTATGCAATGCAATCCTGTGCGTGAATTAACTGTTAGATGCCTGTCGTGTCATCTACAATCACGTTTACAAGTCCAAACCTGTGCAGATTCGTAGAGCGCCGACGACTGCTAGTGACCTTGAATTTGTCTGTAGATCGATGTTACTCCAGTCAATTTAGGTTCAAAGTGGATGTTTTCTAAACCAATTTGTTGTTCCTACATCAAAAATATATCGATGATGTTTTGTACTGGGAGCTCATGAAAGATCAAGGTAACTTATTTTAACAGTCATCCTTTTTCTAGTCTCAAGATGACACGAAAAAGGGTCTGTGGATTCACTAGAAATACACTGCCGAGGATGTTTAGACCTAAAGTGACTGGAGTATATCCGTGGATGCTTTCGAGGGATCTGTTCACGTGCTGATCACTGTTTACGTTTAATGTCTTTCTTCAGCGCCCAGAGTTTACATTGAATCACCAAAAAAAGGTATCTACATGATAAACAATGTGCCTAGCAAGACGATGCGCATGGGCTTTTTTATAAACACTCATAGAAGCTGTTACATTTCAGTAATAAACGTGCAATTTTTACTTTTATAAAGCTGATAACATGTACAATAACTTACAAATAAAAAAAGGTAGGGAACAAGGAACGATATTTATAGAAAAATTGAAATTATTGTAAAAATGATGAAAAAAAAAACAGATTTTCATCAAAATTTTCTTTATTGTAAACGGATGTCATTACTTTTCCTGGAATTCTTCACTTTTTAGGCACGTCCTTTTACCAGCAATCACTACAAAATGTATTCCAATATGATAGGACTTTTAGTTTAAAAGTTGTAACGAGTTATCTCAATATGGTTAGAAGCTGCTACTAAAAATTTTAAAATATTCATATATTCATAAAAAATCAAATTCATGTTTTTTTGATGATTTATCCGTCGATGAAATAGAGTGTAGTTTCCCTGATTTTGATATGTACACTTTATGAAGACTCACACTGTATAAGGGGTTACAGCTACTATCAAAGATTTCCGAAGAAGTATAATACAAGGTCTTGTTATACAACAGCCGGTAGGTAGAAAAATACCTTCTTTAACAACCTTTGAAACTGTTGTCATAAAAAAAACAAACCGTATGTTTCTGAAGAAATTCGATTTGAAGGTTCTTCGCATCAACCTAAACGCGGTACTCGACGTCGACTGTAGTACTAAAAAAAAAAAACAAGTAAAAACGGACTGGGTATGCAGCGTTTGCAACGTGCCTCTTTGTTTAACTAAAAATAAAACCTGTTTCCAGGACTTTCACAGAAATTTATATAACAGGTCGATGGTACATATACAGGGTGACTTCGAAGTTGAGTCATTTATTTTAACAGTGAGTAGATCTGATCAAAAGAAATGTTTTTTTCCTTTACCATTTTTCTGGTAAAATTAAAGTAACAAAGTTATAGCCCTTTGGAAGTTTGAGTACCGCCCTGTCTCAATAATAATATCATGTACTCGTGTTTGGCAACAACGGATATAATCCACCTTATCGGTTCATCGCATGGGAAACAAAAAAGCGAAAGAATTTGGAACGACGTTTTTATTTCATTCAGTTCAGTTATACATACATTCAGTGTCAGTCGCGTGTGAATAGTGTCTGTTGCGTGGCTCAAACGAAATAAAAAATGGCACATGTTTATGCGGATCGGTTTCCCAATCGAGTGCAACCAACCCCTCGTGCCTTTGTTAATGTAGTACAACGGGCTCGTGAATCAGGTGACTTAAGACCTCACAGGGCACCTCACGATCAAATACAGGTCCGCACTGAAATACTTGTTGGGAGGATACTTTATAAAACAAGGTAAAAAAATTTTTTTATTTTTTTTTTATTTTTACACACATATTTTGGTTTATCTTCCTTCTACAATCATTATCTGAAAATTAATGACTCAACTTCAAAGTCACCCTGTATAGCACCAAATATTATTTGGCAAATATATCAAAAATTATATGTAAAAACAAAAAATAATATAAAAAAATATTTTTCATGCCCGAGTACAGAAATTTTATAAAATAATTGTACCTGAAACAGTTAAGGATCTGCGTAAAAAAGAAGAAGCTTTTTTTACAGCTTAACTCTTGTCTTATTTTACTGAGCTGCACCTCAAATGAGTGACGATAGGCGGATGAGCTGCAGCTGGCTACAGCATGCATGTGCTATAATTATTCTTGATTGCATATGCAGCAAACAAATAATAACTTAAGCGGTCGACCGAGGATGCATCGTTAGAAGCATTCTAGGTAAAGGGTAAGCTCACTCAAGCTTGACAAAAATTCCATATACAACAGCTGCTATTTGCATATTTACTACCGTACGGCATACCAGCTTATTATTTTTAAACATAGTGACGTTAATGGTTATTATAATTAAGGTAGTTTTCAGGTCAAGATCAGACTAGATCTACTGTATCTGTGGGGATGATGTATGGGGGATCAATTTGTTGTTTGCGAACATTCTCTTACATCACGTCGGTCTTTAATACTGCATCCCAGTCATTTTAATACTCAACATGATCTGAATTTTCGTGTATGAATATTGAGTTTCACATAAGTGCCCACGTAAATGTTATAGAGCTTATATCTGCAACAAAACGGTCGCCTTTATTCACCTTACAAAAGATGTGTCTATACAATGCCCTGAACATGAGAACTTTAGGCACTTCTATAGGGTGTTTCACAAGTCGTCCGGTCCTATGGTGCAGCCGCAGCAAGCAAACAAAACCTGGATTGGATGAAACTCGGAAATTCTTTATGATAGGGTATTAGTCGCATGTTAGGAACAGGTATCACTTCGGGTTGAGCGAAACAGTGGAATCGAGCGTGAAACTGAAATTGTCGAAACAGCTATGTAGAAGTATGTGATAGTAAATAATAACTTGACAAGGTTTATGCCTACCATATCTTGTACTGAAACATGAGAGCAATGGGTGAACCCACTTCGCTAAACCTTTAATTGTGTCCTTAAGTGTGTGCGAAGTTTTTCTGCATACAAGTAGGTACATAACATACATACATGTTTTTGTAGATAAGAACATGACTCTGGTACGTAACAACGAGAAGAGTATGTCGTCAGGTAGAGTGACTCAGTAGGTCGCAAGCATTCATTAAACGCTTCTTAATGTGCACCGTGATATATTGATGAGCTTTAAAAAACCCCTGATACATACACTTCCATTATGTCCAAAAGTGCTAGAAACTGGGAAACATCCAAAGGCCAAGTTTCTAAACGGTTTGATGTTGATGTGTTTTCTGGTCATTATTCCTCCGCCAATAAAGTAGATATAGCTTATTGTATATGTATACTGCTCCTCAAGTTTGACTAAAAGCGGTGTAGACGTTTTGATTAATGAAAACTAAAGGAATGCTTCGTTGATGATATGAAACAACCGACTATCTAGTACTTCCAAGGCATACTCAAGAAATTTATTCTGATTGTCTTTTAATAACCTACATTCGGCAATGTCATTGTATGATGGAATCAATACTAAAAAAACCTAGTCACCTGTGTATAAATCCAGCATGCCGTCTACAAGAAAAAATAAAGTTGATGACTGGGAGAGGACATAAGACGTCATATCGAAACCCTTATTATATCACCTTGTATATCCGGTACCGAAAAGGAAGAGAGCGGCAAAACACATTGCACGCCCATGCCAGTGCGGCATCTCTTTGAACTGGCGCACGGATATGCCACGATATTTAAAAAGCGGTACCCGAGTCTAGAGGAGAAGTGGCATTGTTAATGTACTTTTTTTTGAAATCCCATCTCGTCAAGAACAAACGAAAATGATTTTGGAAGAAATCGGCTTATTTAATAATAATGACATGTATTTATTAGAATCATAACTATAGGGCGAAGTCTATCCACTTAGCTACTCTTACACCCAAGCCTATTGTGGGAAATGATATCTCCGTACAATGCAAGATTAGATACATAAAAACCTAAGAATAAATACACCGATTTGATATCAACTGAGTGAACTAATGAAAAGAGAAAAAACATATTCAATTGACAAATTAATTCACGCTATGTCGGTTTACCAGAAAAGAACCAAATGAGAGCAAATAATGAATCGATAGAAATACAAAAAAAACATAAGGAAAAAATCATAACTAATCACAACAAATCTAACAGCTGATGTTTAACTAGCTTCCTGAATGTTACAACGCTATTGCTTCTCCAAGAAGAGTCGGTTGAGTTGTACAGCCTCACTGCATTAATAGTAAAACGTTTTTGAAGCAATGCGGTGTAGTTCAAAGGCACTGTAAGATTACTATTATGCCTGAGATCTCTAGTATTAATGTTTCCTCCACTTATAATTCATCATTATTTACTATGTAGATGAATAGGCTTTTCGACAAACACCTTAAGATCACATTCAAATTGTTGATCCATTTTCAGCCATTTCAACTCCTTGAAATTAGAGAGGACATGGCTATATTTTTGAAGACCATACACAAACCTACAGCAGTTGTTTTGCATTCTTTGGATTCTACTCCGGTTCATCGAGACAAGGCAAGGATAATATAAAGTTATATGGACATTATCAAACTTTCAAGTAGCTTCTTAAGCGTTTTAAAGTTCAAAACGAATCTATTAGCATATGGTGGTCTCAGTTTGATGTAGGTACTTTTCGATAGATGACTCACATATTTGTCAAATCTTAACCTAGAGTCGAAGATGACACCAAGATTTTTTACTTTTTCTGCAATGGAATGAGCTCATCAACAATGCAATCAGGTCCCTCACTCTATTATTCAAGTGCTTAGGACACAAGAGCATGCAAGTACTCTTGTCCGGATTAGTCTTCAACATCGTATTTCGTCTATCTCCGGAAGAACTCGAAATTGCAAATCTATCCGAATTTTCTTTGTCATCCAAATGCACAACTTTGCCCTCATTATACCGACCACTTTCCGTTTCCGAGATCCCAACGACGAGAGTTGAATATGCAACTTCCGGTATATGACCATAGCTTCGCCACTGTGCACATACTCATAGCAAAAGTATAAGGATTTTGAGGTTGCAGCCAAAGCACAAACCACCGTCTTCAGATACAGGCGTTGCCATCTCTCGGGAATAACTACGAGGACTGAAAGGTAGAAAATAATTTTTAATTACAAAAAGTTTATATTACAGTAGTAGATGTTCGAACAATCCATTATAATTAATGACCTCAAAATAAGAGTATAATAAAATTCTAGTTATCAACAGAATAATTCAATTAAGAGTAAAAAGCGTGGGGCGTATTTTACTACCTTTTTATAACTCTCTTCTCATAGATAGTTGCCCATAGAATTATTCTAATATTTAATATATCAAGCAACCTACGCATTTTATTTTAAATTGAATTATTCTGTTAATAAGCTGAATTTTATTAAAATTTTATTTATGATTGATTTTTAATATAAACAATTAGAATTACTTTCTACTTTTTAGTTTGGTTAGCTAAAAAAGAGTGTTTTTTTAGTTTTTTCAAAATATTATCTAGTTTTCATTTTTTATTTCGATTTATCAATTAGCTGTTTTCAATTCAAATTAGTTATTTGTATTTTAATCAATGAGACTTTATAATTACAAATTCTTTGTTCGTATTAAATTCCTTCTTTATCGACTGTAAATTCAAAGCTTTGATGTTCACCAAATTTTGTTGTTTAAAACAAATAGGTTGGAATTTATGTTCTGATCATTTTGTTGGAATAAGAAGCCGGTTATCATATAATGCAGGGTGTAAACGTTATGGTAGGCACTATTGGAATGGGTAATAGGGGGATCAAAACAAGTCAAAAAGTTCATATGACCCATGGTCCAAAGTTACCCCCAAAGTTGTCAGGAGAAGGATACATTAGCTTTTTAGCTAATAACCTATCAGAACTTTTGGTACAGACCTTAGACAACATGCCATTACAACGAAGACAGAATTTGTGGTTTCTTCATGACGGGGCACTACCACACATTTTTAGAGTCGTCATTTAGTATTAAAATGAACATTATCCAAATCGCTGGATCGGTCGAAATGCTCCTGATCTTCGAAAATGGCCAGCAAGATCTCCTGACCTCAATCCGATAGATTTCTGGTATTGGGGAGAACTTAAAGGGATGGTTTATGGGGCCAGTCCAATAACAACTGAAGCACAATTTCGCGAAAAAAATTTAATGCGGCTGAAATGATAAATGGACAACTTTGCGGACCTTAAAAAGAAAAGCAATGTATGTATCAAAATTGTGTTCCCTATTTATAAGTGGATTTTTTAATACGTTCAATAAACTTTCACACACCAGGCGAAGCGCTGAGACAGTTAGTGGTAAGTCCGTTTTTTTAAATTATTTGCGTTTTACGAGTAGATTATCAAATGATGAAATAATACCTAAGAGCCAAAAATAACAAACTCCATCTTTATTTACACTGCGTTCCATCGTAATTTGCGTCTGGCATTGCGGCGTTGTCAGATTTTATTTTACTTTAAAGTCGCTTTCTCTAAAAAAATTCCGTCTTGACTCCCATGTTATAGGAAACTTTTTGTTCCTTTTAACTCCATCTATCACCCATTTAAATAATGACTATCACAACGTTTACACCCTGTCTATTATATGAATATTATAAACAGTAATTCGCGTGTACCTCCGCATGTCTAAGGAATGAACAACGTGAGAATGCACTACCTTGAAAAAGTATCTGCCTCCGTTGTGCCGTGCCGAACGCCCTGAGCAGCAAAGAGTAAGTCCGAAACTGCACGCACGCGCAGATCGCGCGCTAGCTCTTTCTCTCTTACTCCTCTACAGAGGATGTGTAAAAGAATTGATCAATCCTGGCAGTCCTAATAAGGATAATGGAAAAATGTCCCTTACATACATACAGGCCAAGCTAATAAAGGCGTGTTAAAAAAATGAAATCGGTTCTTATAACCTCGAAGTAAACTCACTTGAGCTGTGACAATCAACATCATAAGCCAACGTCGAAACACAGCATATGGTTGGGCATCTTCTTGGGTAATACGTTAACCGATAGCTGTATTGTATTTGCCTACCCTAGACGACTGGTCTATGAAATGCTTGCTCGCTGTGCGTACCCTATCCGTATATGAATCAGATACGGTCTGATTGGCAACACTGCTGAGGACGCACCATGAAAATTATTACCGGCCGAGAGTTCGATTTCGCAACCGTCGCCTTCCATCATCAAGGTTCGCGATCGAGGAATCTTCATTTTTTGCGTAAGGGGTCAGCATTCCATTGTTAACACTCTGTATGTGATTGATGACAGCGCTTCTGTCTGCTATGCATGTTAATTTCGCTTATTAGGCGACTGACATCCATCCATGACCTGGCGAAACCAAATATCGGTGAGAAACGATAACGTGATAAACCGCTCCATTGGCATCCTGGGATGAAGTCTTACATGCAGAGCGTTCCAGAATAATATAGCAATCTCCTGAATACGTACAGGATCTTCAAGATAACGATCGCATGCATGGGTATCTCAAAAACTAAAATTTAGTCAAATAGTTTTCATTTTGCAATGCAACTGTCTCATTGGCACTTCTTAGGCACTACATGATGCTGTTTTTAAATTTTGTGCTTGACATTTCCTTTTTGGCAAAACAATCAACATCATTTTTATATATGTCCCGAAAAAAGAACACCCTGTGTCTAATAGCATCCTTTAGTACAAATTCAACGATGTATCACACATTACATTTATTTTATTCGTCTAATCGTATTAGACGAAAATACCCCTGCTTTGCGAAATAATTGTTAACTCTGGTTTTATTGGTTCAAGTTGTTCAAGGGGGTATTCAAAACATGGACGCATAAAATGGGTACACCAACATTTGTGGGAAAACTTTTTATTCGACAACAAAGAATGAGAAAACGTGTTTTTGGGATCGAAAGTGTTGGCAGGAACGGAAAAACTCTTCAGATAAGATTTTTAGGTATTTATGAGACCTACACGAAGATCTGACTAATAGCAAAAAAGTTATGGCCGAAATTCGTAGGATTCGTACTTCTAAACAACCTCAACAAAGTTGGAGTAGACTGGTCAAGTAGTTTTCTAGAATTTCTAATTGCTTATCCCAAAATACCTGTTTTCCGACCATGACTACTAGTTTATTAAGCAATATACAGGGTTGCCGATATGAATCGCAAACCATTCTGGAATTGTGAGTGCAAATGATGGTGACCTTGGGCATGACCTTGATCACGACCTTCAGTGTCAGAACACTACAGTAAAAAGGACTGGATATTAAATATGCCTCCCTGGTTAACCCATAAAAGAGAAATATTTACTCAACTAATTGATGCAAAATTAAAATACGGCATACTTATTGGACTTCAGATAAGGAAGCTCCTAGATGATCTCCGTTTTCAAGGACAATTAAATAAAAAGCAATTTGCACCTTGGACGTTTCTGTACGTGTAGTGAAATGATTTTTGGGCAATAACAAAGATGGAGACTTTACTCGTAGATGAACCATTGAAAACCTATGAATTGCTAGGGTATCGCATGTTTCTAAAAATACATTTTTTGCACTCTCATTTGTATATTTTCCCGAAAAATTTGGGTGCAGTAAGCGACGAACAAGGAGAGAGGTTTCATCAGGACAATATGTCGATGGAAACAAGATACCAGGGACGCTGGAACCCAACTATGTGGGGCGACTACTGTTGGTTTTTAAAAAAAGATGCTACAGAACACAGAAGGAAAAGGTGAATGTTTTTGTCGCTGTATCATACATTGTGCAATATATTTTTTATTGACATAACAACCAATCTTCAGTAATGCTTGACCTTGGGCATGACCTTGATCGGGACCTTCAGTGTCATTCCAATCTCAGGTGAGTTTCTTCAATTGAAATTGAAAAGACAAGGAAATTTTACATCCGGATATGACAATGGCTATGACAATGGTCTCCAAATGACAACAATGAAAACAAGTACCTATAGAAAAAATATTGGTCAACACCGTCGTGAGACCTTCAAGGTTAATTTCTCAAAGAGAACTACTTATTTCTGCCTATGCCAAAATTACAGAATGCAACCAATTTTATATTTTATATGTGTAAAACTTTGACTTAACCTTAAAAGTAATGATCAGGATCATGATCAAGGTCATCTTTAGGAGACCCTCACAATCCTGACGACTGCTGTCGAGCATTTTTGCTAGAGCAAGTTGCTTGTAACGTCTTGATTTGACCTTGAAATGGTCTGTGGCTTCATTATTGTCTTATAAGGTTTAGGGACAGTTTTTGCTCGTAATTTATATCGAGTACCATGGCGACGTGTGATTTCATCGCGCTCAGTGTCAACTTTAATTAATGGCTGATATAGTATGTAACAAATAGAGTTGCTTGATATCAAATAATTTTGTTTTGTTGTATAAATCATTTGTTGAGTATAACTTTAGTTTTTGTGAACATAGTTTTTAAAACAGTTCTCTGTAAATGTAGTTTAAATACGCTGGACATGATGTACCCCCTAATATTCCAAACAATAGGTGCGGTTCAATTACGGCATGGTATATAGTTCGGATATAATTTTCTGTCTACATGCCTGTGAGGAATTTAATTTTGTGTGTAACAAATCTTATTTTCTTCAAAATATAGGTTGCTTGAATGTCCCACCTCAAATGTTGGTCTAAAAAAGTTACTAAATATTTGGTAGTTGGCCAGTTCTTAAATTTGTATTGTTTATTATAAGGTTTATTTGAATAATAGGATAGATGTAAAAGGTAGAAAAAGCGTTTTTTAAGTTCACGGTTATTTTCTAGTAAATTATTTTATAAAAGTCATTTTCAATTATTCTCTTTACATCATATCAGTCTTGCCCTTTATATATACTAAGTGACATATAAATCCGAACACCCAGTTTAAATGGTTTTATTTTAGTAAAAGTTGGTGAATGTATTTATCTTACTGTAAATAACAAGTGAAAAAATTTTCAGCCTTATCAGTTGGACATTCCGGTTTTTATACTGCTTTATTTTAATTCACTAACGCTCTAAAAATGAATATTTCAGCCGCAGTAAAGAATCAACGTTGGCGGATTTTGGTTCTTGACATCCTTTAGGTTCGGTTACGATGCCTAGAGTACGGAGACCTGTACGATTTCGTCAACTTAGTGAGTTTGATAGGGGCCGTATAGTGGGACTTCGGGAAGCTGGACTTTTTTTTCGGGCAATTGCAGTTAGAGTGCAAAGAAGTGTAGATACTGTGGTTAGGTGTTGTCAGGCATGGCTTCGAGAAGGCCGTACGCAAAGAGCAAGGGGCACTGGACGCCGCCGTAGAACAACAAACCGTGAAGATCGCCGCCTAAGATTAGTGGTCTTAAGGGACCGTTTCTCCACTACCAGGTCCATTGCAAATGAATGGTTTGCAGAACACGGAAGACCTATTGTCATGCGAAGTGTTTACCGACGAATGAGAAGTTTTGGCTTGTTTTCATACCGGCCACACTGGGTCCTCCCTTTAACTCGAGAACACCGACGTAATCGCCTTGAGTGGTGCAGACAACGGTCACTCTGAGATCAGGAATGGAACAGTATTGTCTTTAGTGACGAGTCTCGATTTTGTTTAGGCATGCACGATGGTCGTGCCAGGGTTAGAAGGCGACGTGGTGAAAGGAGGAATCCACAGTTTTTTGTTGAAAGACATGTTCATCACACTGTTGGAGTTATGGTTTGGGGTGCTATAGCTTATGGTTCCAGGTCACCTTTAATCTTCATCAGAGGTAACATGAACGCGCAGCTTTATATCCACGAAGTTCTAGAACCCCATCTTTTACCCTATCTTGACACCCTGGCAGATCCAACTTTCCAACAAGATAATGCCCGACCACATGTTGCAAGAGTCACGATAGACTTCTTTCAACATAATGATGTCACATTGTTACCATGGCCACCAATATCTCCCGACTTATCCCCAATTGAGCACGTGTGGGATATGATGGGTAGGAGATTGCTCAATTTGCAACGTCCTCCTCAGACTCTAGAAGCACTTCGAGAGGAGTTGGTGGTTGCCTGGAATGAGATACCACAGGAGGACATTGACCACCTGATCAGAAGCATGCCTAGGCGCGTTGGAGAATGCGTAGCACATCAGGGTGCATACACACATTATTAAAGGTCAAAGGGCTTTAAAGCAGTGCAATCATTTTGAAATTTCTTCTTTCATTTACTTATTATGCTTCATTAAGTACTTATACAAAATTTTATTAAAATAAAACCATTTAAACTGGGAGTTCGGATTTATATGTCACTTAGTATAGTGTTTCCGTACTATCAACGAAGTATTTTAAGTACACAGTTAATCTTGAATATATCATTAAAATATATATTAAATAAAAGAGAGACTATCACTGTACCCTGAGGTGCACCACATTTGATAAACATTTACTTATTGTATCATTTTGATAGCTTTATCACTTTGGGCCTTTTTGATAAAAGCTTTGCACTAAAGAATATATTTTCTCATGAAAACCTACTTTGTCTAAAATATTTAACAGTAAACTGTGATTAACTGTATCGAATCCCTTTTCCGGATCAAAAAATACACAAATAGATGGAATTTTCTGATCAACGTGTTGGGTGATTGGATTCACTAGACTTAGTATAACATCTGTGGTACATTTTCCTGCTATAAAACCTTATTGACATGGACTTAGTATTTTGAATTGATCAAGGAAATTTATCACATTACTAGACAGTAGTTTCTCGAATACCTTATCCACAGTCGATTAGAGTGATATTAGCTGATAACTGGAAACGTCCATATTATGGCCTGTTTTGTAGACAGGAATGATAACAGCTGAAGTAAATATTCAAGTCCGTAGACCTTTCACATAACATAGTATCTACCGTGACAAAATGCTTCAAGCATCACTGTGGTGTAAGGTTAAGGGCACAAGTGTGAGATTTTAGTGGGTATGCCGCATTTGGCATTTCGGTTTTTTCGCCTGAGAGTGGCTATAATACCTTCCCTATCAACAAATATTTGCTGAGGCCACATATTGCAGCTGCCTAAAAAAGTACCTCGTGGAAGATAGAGAAATCTATGCAACCTGTATCAATTGTATAATCCACCTATTGTAAAACGTATCGAAAAATACGCGATACTTAATACAACTATCGATAATGTTGAATAAATGTTGCACTTCATGTAATTATGTAGAATGCGGTGTCCAATTCACGTCACATGTGAGATGTTTATCTCTTTGCGGTGTTATAGTAATTGCAGATTTGAAATGTGAACTATTTCATCGATTTAACGTAATAGTACAATTATCTCGTGGTGTGTCATAACAGGATACCGTATAAGTAGGTTGAGTCGGAAAGATCTCAGTGGGATTACCGATTTAGTTTTTAATGTATCTACATCCTGTTCGAGTATGACAGTAGTCCGAGATCTCATGTACAGCCTGCAAAAATCAAAAGTTCACCAATTTTGGCCTACCAAAAAAAGCTTGAAGTTGTCTGACTCAAAATTAACGAATTATAAAAAACTTTTAAGGAGGCTATACAAAGCCACGCGGGCAGGGCAAATCTGATGCCTTTGACCATCTGACCGCTTAGGTCTTCACATCAAAGCGTTATTCTGCATGATAATAGATCTGAGATAACAACAATAGCATCAGGCGTTCCTTAAGGTACGGCTTTAGGTCCGTTGTTATTTATTTTATACACAGCTGATATCTTAAAATCTGTACAGTACTCACACACCCAATCCTACGCTGATGACACGCAGCTTCCGTTTCATTTTGAACTACCTTTTGTGGAACAGGCAGACGATTTAATCAATACAGACTTACAAACAGTATAATACCATAATTGTGAGTAACGCAATTTGAAACTAAACGCTGATAAAACGAAACTTGTGTTTTTCTGTTCTGATCACAAACGAGAGGGCCTAAGCAGTGGTCAGACGCTCTTCTTGAATGAACAACAACTTCACTCATCAACTAGCTGTAAGATACTTGGTTTGTTCATAGAGGACAAGTTACGTTTCCAACAATACATCAACAGGGTATCGCAGTGGTTGGCGAGATACCGCTGGCATCTTTTATTAAAGAACCACCCCGTACACTTTTTAGCTCTAAACTGATATCTCAGATTGCTTCTAATAGCAACTCCTATTGACGAAAACGAGTTCGTGCCATTATATGTTTGCGTTTGCTGCATTGAATGCATTTTGGACACCAAAATAGCAATAACCGTAATGTTACCCATACCCGAATAACCTTGATGATGCAATGTAAATTAATTGTGTTACAAAATAATCATTGTATCAATGACTTTGCGCGTAATAAATTACTATCGTATAATGAGTGCTGCACTAGAAAATTTTTCTTCGATGAATGCTACAGATATGTTCATGGAAGGTCAACTGTGTTTTTGATTTTCTTTCATTCAAATTACACAGCAATTGCATAACAATAATTGTATAATCGGTTGAGTTATACTCGTAGTACTATAGATCCCATCGATCAAATAACCGTGTGCCCTGTGGGGATTTGAGGTGATTTTGTAATGTTAGGTGCATTTCAATGTTTGTATGGCAAAAAATAATAATTATTACTTACTTCAACAGTGGAACTTGTTAGATAAAAAAGCAAGTGTTTCATTTTGCCGAAAACGGAATGTCACATTATCGAGTTTTTTTAAAATGGAAAGTTTACTATGTGTCTGTTGTGGTACTGATGGTTTAATGCATGAGCTTAATATGGAACGCGTGGCGTTTATTCTTCGATTGGTCGAAATACAGCCTAAAAGCAGCCCTGCTTCATGATAGAAACAAAAAACCGTCTATTCGTTCAGCCCATTCAGTGACAATGAAAGAAACCTATGACAACTTAGCAACCATATTAAGTCGTGTTGAATATGAACAGTATCAGTGGGATATCTGTGGAGACTTAAAAGGTATATTGATACGACTTCAAGGGGTTTCACAAAGTATTGCTGGTTTTTTGTGTCTAAGGTCCGTAACGTCAGTCGGCCCTACAATTGTAGGGCGCGTTTATGGCCTCCTTGATTGTCATACTCCTTTCTCTCCTTCAAAAATTTCTAGATTACACTTGTCCCGTGTCAGCCTCAGCGCTCGCCTATTGTGAAGATATGTTTTCTTTTTAAATTGTAGGAAATTTCAGGCTGATAAAACATGATATAACTCAAAAGCAAGCACAATTTGATGCAAGTAGATGTTTCTGACATAACCTCAAAATAGAGCGCTGACACGGAGAAGTAAAAAACTATGACAACCAAGGAGGACATAAAGGCGCCCTACATTTGTAGGGACGACTGACGATACGGGCCTAAGGGACGGATGGGCAACAAAAGAACACTACTGTAAAAAGGACTGGATATTAAATATGCCTCCCTTGTTAACCCATAAAAGAGGAAATACTTATTCAACTAATTGATGCAAAATTAAAATACGGCATATTGGACTTCAGATAAGGAAGCTCCTAGATAATCTCCGTTTTCAAGAACAATTAAATAAAAAGGAATTTGCACCATGGACGTGTTCTGTACGTGTAGTGAAATGATTTTTGGGCAATAGCAAAGATGGAGACTATACTATTAGATGAACCATTGAAAACCTATGAATTGCTAGGGTATCGCATGTCTTTAAAAATACATTTTTTGCACTCTCATTTGGGTTTTTTTCCCGAAAAATTTGGGTGCAGTAAGCGACGAACAAGGAGAGAGGTTTCATCAGGACAATATGTCGATGAAAACAAGATACCAGAGACGCTGGAACCCAACTATGTGGGGCGACTACTGTTGGTTTTTAAAAAGGAATGCTACAGAACACAAAAGGAAAAAGTGAATGTGTTTGTCGCTGTATCAAATATTGTGCAATATATTTTTATTGACATAACAACCAATCCTCAGTAATGTTTTTGCATAGATTCTACATATTTTGTATGTTCTTATTAAATAAATATCTGAGATTGTGAAAAAATGTCGTCTCCTCTTTTTCTCCTTTGAACAAAAAAACTGTACGTGCTACAGTAATTAGCATATCATTTTCGGATTTAGAACTCTAAAATACAAGCCTGTTTTCATCTATATTACTTTACAAACATTTGAATTTATTGTCCAGTGTAATTGAAGTACAGAGTGCCCACAAAAAATGTCGTAGGTTGAGTCTCCACTTCCCACGCGACGAGGTCAACAGTTAAATGATTAATTTCAGCACAAGTTAAGTCCCGTGAGAAAAAAATTAATTACGAACATGTAGAATAGAGAAATTAAAGCGAACAAGTCAGTTAAAATGGCCTGTACAATAATTAGCCTATAGACATTCCTGTCTTACCGGTAGCTGCAGCCAATCTGGCAACATTGCCCCTTCCCATACCGTCAGTCGCGACAGCCCCCATAGAAGCACCGCCGCAGTACGAACAGAGCAATCAAGCAGACCGTTACGCCGGGCACTGAGCCCAGATAGCAAAAGGAGAACATTTCTCTATCAAGTGTTAAATACAAATGTAAGGGGAAACCTATGATATGTGAAGTATGGCTAATAGGTGCGTATAATTACAAGGGTTCTGAGCGTATAAATATAGCAGTATCAAATAAGTACAATATATCCTCCTCCACCCCCTACAACTACGCTTCCTAATTTCTTACTCCTTATCTTTTTTTTCAAAAGTGTCAGTATTAACTTGAGCGTGCTTGAGCGATTTATATATTTTTTCGGTTTTGACCTTTTTCTCCATCGTCACGGGAACAAATTTTCAAGCTTTTTCGTCCAGACAAGCTGACGGAAATGATTGACGATTAAGTTTTTCGTGATGTACATGTACATGTCATATAACATCCAAAACATCTCATTCTTGAAATTACAATACTGTATCGCCGAGTGATACGGAAAGTAAAAAGCTAGGCAGAGCTTCAGTTATCAGCTGTAGATAGGGGAAGGAGAAATGAAACATTGTACTACCATTAATTAGCACCCTGACTGCCGTGTCAGTCACTAGTGACTGACATTGAACCGTTCCAATGCTGCCAAGTCGGTCATCGGGACTGACACTACATGCCACTTTTAACTTGTTACTTAGCGCTGTCAGTCATAGGTTCTGTCTTAAATTAGATTAAGTATTACAGCAAAAAGCTTGGAAATAAACAAAATATTCATATCCTGAAGGTTCTTAGGCTGGAATTCAATGTACGAAGGGCACTGTAAAAGTTTTGCAATACAGCTTTATTTATTGACTCCGTTCAAAGTATACTAAGTGACATATGAATCCGAACCCAGTTTAAATGGTTTTATTTTAATAAAAGTTGGTGAATGTATTTATCTTACTGTAAACAACAAGTGAAAAAATTTTCAGCCTTATCAGTTGGACATTCCGGTTTTTATACTGCTTTTTTTTAATTCACTAACGCTCTAAAAATGAATATTTCAGCCGCAGAAGAATCAACGTTGGCGGATTTTGGTTCTTGACATCCTTTACGATCGATTACGATGCCTAGAGTACGGAGACCTGTACGATTTCGTCAACTTAGTGAGTTTGATAGGGGCCGTATAGTGGGACTTCGGGAAGCTGGACTTTCTTTTCGGGCAATTGCAGTTAGAGTGCAAACAAGTGTAGACACTGTGGTTAGGTGTTGTCAGGCATGGCTTCGAGAAGGCCGTACGCAAAGAGCAAGGGGCACTGGACGCCGCCGTAGAACAACAGACCGTGAAGATCGCCGCCTAAGATTATTGGCCTTAAGGGACCGTTTCTCCACTACCAGGTCCATTACAAATGAATGGTTTGCAGAACACGGAAGACCCATTGGCATGCGAAGTGTTTACCGACGAATGAGAAGTTTTGGCTTGTTTTCATACCGGCCACACTGGGTCCTCCCTTTAACTCGAGAACACCGACGTAATCGCCTTGAGTGGTGCATGGCTTCGAGAAGGCCGTACGCAAAGAGCAAAGGGGCACTGGACGCCGACGTAGAACAACAGACCGAGAAGATCGCCGCCTAAGATTATTGGCCTTAAGGGACCGTTTCTCCACTACCAGGTCCATTGCAAATGAATGGTTTGCAGAACACGGAAGACCTATTGGCATGCGAAGTGTTTACTGACGAATGAGAAGTTTTGGCTTGTTTTCATACCGGCCACACTGGGTCCTCCCTTTAACTCGAGAACACCGACGTAATCGCCTTGAGTGGTGCAGACAACGGTCACTCTGGGATCAGGAATGGAACAGTATTGTCTTTAGTGACGAGTTTCGATTTTGTTTAGCCATGCACGATGGTCGTGCCAGGGTTAGAAAGCGACGTGGTAAAAGGAGGAATCCACAGTTTTTTGTTGAAAGACATGTTGATCACACTGTTGGAGTTATGGTTTGGGGTGCTATAGCTTATGGTTCCAGGTCACCTTTAATCTTCATCATAGGTAACATGAACGCGCAGCGTTATATCCACGAAGTTCTAAAACCCCATCTTTTACCCTATCTTGACACGCTGGCAGATCCAACTTTCCAACAAGATAATGCCCGACCACATGTTGCAAGAGTCACAATAGACTTCTTTCAACATAATGATGTCACATTATTATCATGACAACCAAGATCTCCCGACTTATCCCCAATTGAGCATGTGTGGGATATGATGGGTAGGAGATTGCTCAATTTACAACGTCCTCCTCAGACTCTAGAAGCACTTCGAGAGGAGTTGGTGGTTGCCTGGAATGAGATACCACAGGAGGACATTGACCACCTGATCAGAAGCATGCCTAGGCGCATTGGAGAATGCGTAGCACGTCAGGATGCATCCAGACATTATTAAAGGTCAAAGGGCTTTAAAGCAGTGCAATCATTTTGAAATTTTTATCATTTACTTATTATGCTTCATTAAGTACTTATACAAAATTTTATTAAATAAAACCATTTAAACTGGGTATTCGGATTTATATGTCACTTAGTATAATTTCCATCACATTAATACACTTCCGTGTACCACTTCAGCTGTGACTGTCTTCTGTGCGTCCAAAATGACACGCTCCACAATCCCGCTCGATTTGAAAAATACAGCTATCACTTTTTTCTTAACAGATCGGGATTTTCTCACAGCTACAGGTGTGTCCTCATCATCCAAGACCGAAAGTTTGTTTTGAACCTTGGTCGGCACATCGTAATAATAGAGTCAAGTCTCAACACCTGTCACGATGCTGTTTACATACCGAGATTGCCCTTTATCAAACATTTTCAGCATCTCTCGGCACCAAGTCGTACGACGAGTCTTCTGCACTTCCGTCAGACTACGCGGTACCCAGAGAGAACAAAGTTTCGTGTAAATGGTCATTGCAGAATTGAATGAAATGCTGGCGCATGAAGGTGTAAGGTCTTCTGTATCTGTTGATAATCACGCATAAAGAAGTTATACCGTAAAACTGCCCTTATCTCCCTACGTGACCACGGTGCCATAGTCTGCACTCTACACTGTCAATAGGAATGAACAACTAAATCAACAAATGTGCTACTGGCGGCTACTATGCATGCATGGACATGTCTCAACATGCAGTAACATGCAGCCTACTGCGTCCGTTTGCTAAGTCATATTGCAAAACTGTTATGGTACCCTTTGTATTAATGTAGAATTGAGGAAAATACCTCAAACGATGTTTTATTATTTTTCCTCAAAAAACCAACAATATTACCTAATTATCGGTGGATAACAAAAAACAAAGGGATTAGCCGCCTTGTCCAGTCCCTCCGGGTGCTAGAAATTTAGGCTTGTATAAAAATATCACGTAAACTGAATATCACGCTGAAATTCATCCAAAAATTTATTTTGCCCAAGTAAAGCTAAACCATAAGCTTTTATAGGGTCCCTGGAATTACTCTGAGGGTTGCTGGAATGAAATATGTCAAACCACTCACTGGTGAGCTTTAATAACCCCCAGTCCTTGAAGTTAGTTTTGAACACATCCTTGCATACGTTCTATATTTGTGTTGTCGATAGCACTTGAGAGAACCCATTGTTTGTAAACTTGTTCATTCTTTGGAAAACTGAAGAAAAGCCAATTTTAAACGTCTTTGTTTTTCTTCGTGTTCTTTCTTGAATAACCCGCCACCTCACGGGACACCATAGTTAAATTATATATTTACTGTTCTCCAACCCCATTTCACACAGAGACTTATTTTGAACACACCTGATAACAAACTGATGAATCCAATCAGAAATTACGCGCTAAAGCGCCATACAAAGCTGTACGTTTGTCAACCATCTCTGGGGATTTTGTCACCGAGTGACGCCACTCGTCCGAAAGAAGGAGACTGATCGCTGATGGGCTTATCTTCTCAAGTAATAGTATCATGGCCATTGTTGGCCTGCTCTTTGATTACTTATTATTCCGACTGCTAGGTGGTTAGGCTTTTATGATGGTGCGACATCCATTTCTAGCGTCGAACATTTATGAGCCAGAGGCGTAGGGCTCTTTCTGTCGTGAGGATGGAGATCAGCTTAGCAAATCATTTTTGGGTAAAGGTCGTTAGATGTCTCACCTACTTTCCCAGAGTTTCTCAAAAGACTTGGTTACTTTCCGTTCGACTGTCTCCAGGATTACTTTACCTATACCGCCATGATGAGTTGCTAATGACCACGAAGCAGCCCTGTCTGTTGGTAATGGTTACAGAGTCGGAAAACAAACATTTCCATTTCAACAATTTTACACGAAAAACTCCAGAAAGTTCTGTACGTCTCCACCTTCAAACGGTGTGCTGTTGCTACTAATCACCACTATTATTTTCTTAACCAGTTTTCGTACCTGACTCAATACCTAATCATAACGCTAAACAAATTTTGAATTTCATGTCTCCGTGTTCGCAAATATGAAGCTACTTTTCCGAAAGAGAAGAAAGGTCTCACAGTTTAATTTCTATGAATGCTTTGGCTGCACCTTCATTAAGTTATTTTCCGCTTATCACGCTCAATAGGAAATCAACACTCAGACTACTAAGCGAAATCTAGATACACTTTTGGCTTTCTTGGTCAAAATATTATTTTCGACAGAATAAGGTGTATGCATGTGCTATGCATGATGCAATAGAAGTAATTATTATGATTGTTTTATGGATTCTAATCACTATGGTAGGGAAATAATATGGGTAATCAAATCAGAAGACAATGGTATATAGATAAAACAGGTGTACTGTAAGCACAAATCACCTTCTAGGCATTACTGGAATATTATTTTAGTATTTCACATGACGTCCGTTTCCATACATTGTGCTGTAACCGATCATCATCGCAACTATCATCTCATTTACCATCATCATTATTTTCATTCTTAGTATAAATTAAGCTACATTGTAATCATGAAACCAAATTGAAAGTATTGTAAACCTTGAAGAATGCCAGCATTCTGAATGACGACCTGATGCCATGGGTGCCCATTTATGAAGCGGTATCGTGAATTTACCCTTCCAATACAGCTTAACGTTACATGCCTTGCATACAAGCACAAACGTAGAACATCGCGGCTGCAGAGCTAAGACCGATCCCTGTGGAACACCCACGCCAACGTTGTGGCAAGGCCATGGGATAGAAGATTGCATAGCATTGCAGCGTGCCACAACTGGTCGAACTCTTTCATATCAAGAGCAACGACATTTGCCTTGCCATCAGACTGGATGAGTTTACTCCACAATTTCGTGACGTAGGCTAGGAGGTACCCTGTGGATGGCTGGTACCGGAAACCATACTGCCTGTCGCTGATCAATGCCGTGACGTTTGAGGAAGTCCAGAAACTCGCGATTTATGCACCTCTCCATCACCTTACCTATAACAGAAAGCAGAGCTATATGCCTGTAGTTGTAAGAGTCTGTCTTAGATCCTTTTTCTGGGATAGGTTGGACATGAGCAAAATTCCAGTTTTCTGGGAAGTTGCCGGATTCATAAGACATCTGGAATAGACGCGAAAGATCTGGAGCAAGCTCCGCTGCATACTTCTTCAGTACACTGGCAGGAATCAAGTCCGGACCAGAAGCTTTGTTGACGTCGAGCGACAAGAGCATTCGTCTTACGGTCTTATGCCTAAATGTTACCTCCCGCATAGTGTAGGGAACCGTTTGAATTGACGGCACTTGGGAAGGACGTTCATGGTGGCATATCGTGCTCGCCTTTGAAGTTTTCCTTATGGGCTCCCACCTTGGTAATTATCTTCCTGTACATATTCTATCAGGTTAGGTATTGTCAATACAGCACGCCACACATTGATTTCTATGAATCTATTTCACAAAAGCGTTTTAATCGTAATTAAAAACAAGTGAAACGTCTAGTTTCAAATATGATAGATTTGATAGAAAATAGACCAGTCCAAAAAAAAACCGCTTGATTGCGCCCACAGTAATATTCAGAAGCCAAAACAGCCAATAACACAACAAATTTCTCATTTACCGTTCCTCAACTGCAATGATTTTCGAAAACGTACGTAGTAACCTTACGTGAATAATTCATAAATATCCGATCATTACCTTCCGACTTGTAGTCAGACCAGCAAAAATAAGAAGAAGTTTTTTCTGATGTATACTAAGTGACATATAAATCCGAAGACCCAGTTTAAATGGTTTTATTTTAATAAAAGTTAGTGAATGTATTTATCTTACTGTAAATAACAAGTGAAAAAATTGTCAGCCTTATCAGTTGGACATTCCGGTTTTTATAATAATAATAATAATAATAATAATAATAATAATAATAATAATAATATTTTTATTCGCCAAAATACAAAAAAATGGGCAAATAAATATGAAAAAACCACAGAAGGCATCGCCTGTGTGTAGTTTATATCTTAATAACTAACAATCAATCATATACTTATGTGGATAACAATTATTGTTAAATCTAAAAGGTATTAATGTAATTGGAATTTTGTAGTTTTAGTTTTCTATATAATTATGTATAGTCATTCGCTGCACATAACTAACCCAGTCTTTCAATTTTCTTCTAATTTTTTTCCAAAATTAAGTATCTTTATTTCGTTTGGTACTACATTATATAATTTAGCTGCTAAGAATTTAAATGATTTTTTGAATAATGTTTTGTGCGGTCTTTGGATATTAGAAGAGCCTATTCGAAATCGTGTGTTATGCTCGTGTTTATAGGATTTTTTCTTTTTATTACAATACTTATGGTATAAGGTGGTGGCATGTAAGAAATAAAATTGTCTTGTATCAAGTATCCCTGTTTCTTGATATAAATGCTTTTTTTTAATTCACTAACGCTCTAAAAATGAATATTTCAGCCGCAGTAAAGAATCAACGTTGGCGGATTTTGGTTCTTGACATGCTTTACGATCGGTTACCATGCCTAGAGTACGGAGACCTGTACGATTTCGTCAACTTAGTGAGTTTGATAGGGGCCGTATAGTGGGACTTCGGGAAGCTGGACTTTGTTTTCTGGCAATTGCAGTTAGAGTGCAAAGAAGTGTAGACACTGTGGTTAGGTGTTGTCAGGCATGGCTTCGAGAAGGCCGTACGCAAAGAGCAAGGGGCACTGGACGCCGCCGTAGAACAACAGACCGTGAAGATCGCCGCCTAAGATTATTGGCCTTAAGGGACCGTTTCTCCACTACCAGGTTCATTGCAAATGAATGGTTTGCAGAACACGGAAGACCTATTGGCATGCGAAGTGTTTACCGACGAATGAGAAGTTTTGGCTTGTTTTCATACCGGCCACACTGGGTCCTCCCTTTAACTCGAGAACACCGACGTAATCGCCTTGAGTGGTACAGACAACGGTCACTCTGGGATCAGGAATGGAACAGTATTGTCTTTAGTGACGAGTCTCGATTTTGTTTAGGCATGCACTATGGTCGTGCCAGGGTTAGAAGGCGACGTGGTGAAAGGAGGAATCCACAGTTTTCTGTTGAAAGACATGTTCATCACACTGCTGGAGTTATGGTTTGGGGTGCTATAGCTTATGGTTCCAGGTCACCTTTAATCTTCATCAGAGGTAACATGAACGCGCAGCGTTATATCCACGAAGTTCTAGAACCCCATCTTTTACCCTATCTTGACACCCTGGCAGATCCAACTTTCCAACAAGATAATTCCCGACCACATGTTGCAATAGTCACAATAGACTTCTTTCAACACAATGATGTCACATTGTTACCATGACCACCAAGATCTCCCGACTTATCCCCAATTGAGCACGTGTGGGATATGATGGGTAGGAGATTGCTCAATTTGCAACGTCCTCCTCAGACTCTAGAAGCACGTCGAGAGGAGTTGGTGGTTGCCTGGAATGAGATACCACAGGAGGACATTGACCACCTGATCAGAAGCATGCCCAGGAGCGTTGGAGAATGCGTAGCACATCAAGGTGCATCCACACATTATTAAAGGTCAAAGGGCTTTAAAGCAGTGCAATCATTTTGAAATTTTTATCATTTACTTATTATGCTTCATTAAGTACTTATACAAAATTTTATTAAAATAAAACCATTTAAACTGGGTGTTCGGATTTATATGTCACTTAGTATATATATATATATACGTTATGTAAACATCCAGAAATATAGTATCATATCGATTTCAGAATTTTTCGCAATAACAACAGCCTGTCGAGAGTGGCTATAAAAGTTTCCCTGTTAAAAAAGTATATTTTGTGAGCAAGATTGTTACACGTACAATTGTATGGATTTTAATAGAATTTACTCTTCTAAAGCATGTTCAACCTACTGATGATATGTTACTGGCGCCAAAGAAAACCTTCACGTTTACCTTCCGAAACGTTACACAATCCAACGTTGCGGTCTAAGTGATATTTATTATCAATGTTAATGGCACCACAATTGCGCACGTACGCCTTTGTATCTATTAAATGCGTTCATGATGGATATAGCCATTTTTCTATATTTTCCGCAAAATGTATGCTTGATAAACTATACGTCGTTTCTCAAATTGCGGATGCAGCTATTTGTTCATGTGTGCTTACCTGCGTTGAGTGATATTTTCTTTGTTAGAAATTCTTTCGAAGGCTAATCTTGTCGTCATTTACTGAAGCATATTTGTTATGGCTTTTATTGAAATAATACAGACATACTGGATTTTAGTACAATATCCTGTCCAGAGACGAGGACCATTGCTCATCATGGGGAGCATCTTGACACGTGACATCTGTTCAATCTCAGACTCTCTTGGCCAGACTTTCAATACGACGACATCTCGCTTCACGACTCTGTCGGTGTTGCTTTTGTGAGTATACTGCTTTGTCACCATCTCAATGAGAAAGCTCGTCGATTGTGAAGCATGTCCATTGATTCGCTATTTAAACGCAAAAAAGTTCGTCCCTGGCGGAGTCATTCTGCTTCACAGCAACCCACGGTATCACGTTGCGGCAAGGATACATACGCAAACATTATGTTTTTGATGTTATATCACATGTATATCACGGAAAACCATGACACTCACTTCGTCGGTCCGACTCTGTCCGCCAATACTGACTAGTCTATAACTTGGAAAGTGCTGCTGATTTGGATGAAATTTTTACACTACACCAAGGAGAAACTGCTTTGTAGACTTTGGAAGCCGACCCAGTAACAGCGGAGGAAAATTTCAAATACGAAAATGATAAGAATGTCGTTTTCGAGCATCCTGGTCATTTTTTAGTGGACTCAAGAGGGGTGGAAGAGGATGTATCGCAATTTTTTATGATAGTATATTAATACACCTCTTGCCACAATAATTCTACGCACCATTAGACATATTTCACACATCATGGATTTCCTCGTAGATTCGCTTTCCTTATTTTACAATGTCTATTTTGTCATGAAACCATTTCCAAGAGTTGGATTTAATTATTCATCACCATGTTCCTTTGGCCGATAAATGAAACCACACATTATGAAAGACTATTAATGTTTCGGACAATTCGGTGGCCATTTCCAAAGTTTTTTTTAAATTGTACTTTGAAAAAGGCACCGTTTATCTTGCGTGACCATGCATTCCGCTTTTTGACTCTCGGCGGCCATGCTGTCCCCGACCTAAGAATGTGGCAAAATTTTGTCCTGCTTTCAAGTTAAGTGTGCAAAATTATTCCGCTTTCCCACAAAAGCCAAAACAGGATGAACTCCTCGCAGGATTTTAAGTACGCATAATCGCTGACTACCCCCTCCCCACACCGCCGCTAGGTAGTTTTGAATTCCGAAAATTAGCCCTACTATACTACAACTATTTAAAACTGTAATGACTCATACGCGTGATCAACACGTGATCAGAGCTCGATCCCGGCTTCCTTCCAGTACAGCCGTATAGCGTACGACATATGTCGTTTCTGTGGCTTTGCGGTGGTCAACAGCACAGACAGAGATGGAAATAATGGCTGATTGTTCTCCGCCGGTAGAACCAATGAAGTCAAAGACGCGCCTCGACCGGCAGACTCATAGGCGTCGGCAACGCATTGGAACGTGTTTCGTTGAGCGATCGCATATTGTGTGTTTCTATAAGAATTGTTGTGTGATTGTTATTGTTGTGGTTACTATTTTGCTTATACTTAACCATGGAGAGTACAAATGGCACGAGTGGAAGTACTGAAAGCCAGGGAACAAGTAGACGGCTTCGTAAAGCACTGAAGAGGGACGCGAAAGAAATCGTGCTCAACGTGTTCAATTATATGAACAGAACTATGACGCAGGGAGATGCACTCGCGCGTTGTGAAAGCATGACAGTCGTTCCAGAGTGGACCATTCCTAGGGTGGTGCATGAAAAGAAGAAAACTGGAGCTACTACTGATCCAAAGTTTAATTTGAAGGGACGAAAGGCTGTTAAATTGGATGACGATAGCAAAATGGCGTTAAGGCGAACCGTACATTCATTCTTCTTTAGGAATGAGATACCAACCCTCAAGGCTGTACATGCAGCGATCAAGGAAAATGAAATTATACCCCAAATGAGCGTCGAGGTAATGAGGAAATCCCTGCACGAAATTAATTTTCGTTACGATACGCGTAATCGGAAGTCAGTATTGATAGAGAGACCTGAAATAGTTTCCTGGCGTCGAAAATACCTACGCGAAATGATTGAATATAGGCGACAAAGCAGAAAAATCTATTATTTAGACGAGACATGGGTAAATGCAGGTCACACAGTTAAAAAAGCCTGGATAGACAAAAACGTAGTGAGTAACCGACAAGCAAGCATTGAAGGTTTGTCAACAGGTCTTCGTGGACCGTCAGGGAAAGGTCAAAGATTGATCGTAACTCATATTGGTAGCGATAGTGGCTTTTTAGAAGAGTGTGACTTGATTTTCGTCTCTAAGAAAGGAGGTGATTACCATGACGAAATGAATGCCAGCTGCTTCGAGAGCTGGTTTCAAGGGGTGCTTCAGCGAGTTGAGCCCAACTCTGTGATCGTCATGGATAATGCTTCCTACCATAGTGTCGAGCTGAACGTGTACCGACTATGGGATCTCGAAAAAGTGACATGCAGCAATGGTTGCGTGAAAAAGGAATCCCGTTTGAGGATTCATGTGTGAAAGTGGAATTGTATGAAAAAATTAAACAGCACAAACCTGCGAACATTAGTTATGTGACTGATGAGATGGCTCGTCAATGTGGTGTCACTGTGCTGCGGTTACCGCCCTACCACTGTGAACTGAACCCAATAGAGCTCATCTGGGCTCAAGTGAAGGGTTATATTGCGCACCATAACACAACCTTCAAATTACCAGATGTTAAGGTTTTACTTGAGACTTCCATACAGCTAGTAACGCCTGAAGCTTGGCAGAATGCTATCCGTCATGTTGTGAAGGAAGAAACAAAAATGTGGCAGCTTGACCACCACATCGACACCATCATAGAGCCAGTTATACTCAATTTCAACGAGGAAAGCGATAGCGACAGTTTATTACTGTCAGATGTAAGTGGAAGCGACGATGAATAAAGGTAATTCCCAAATTTTTGACTTACAATATGTTTCAAACCACTCTTTATTAAGCATGTGACAAATCTAGTTCACCCATGTTAAACATTCATACCCCGCCTATGAACAGCCGATGAGTCATTACAGTGTTAGATAGTTATAATATATATATAATTGATGTAAATACATGAACCAAAGTCCCAGTTTGACTCAAAAAATAGAAGGCCTGTGTTTTATTTGTTGCAACGGAATCAACGGCACACGTTGATATAAAACGGATAATTTATCAACTTTGACGTTGAAGTCTAAAAAAAACCTGTCATTTACTCTACAGCGGATCACACGATTTTTTTTATGTATCTCGGGTGTGATGTGCGTTTTCGTCCCTTGGCGTGTAAGTGCCGTATGGTCAGTCGTTCCTACAATTGTAAGGCGCCTCTAAACTCTGGGCGCTGAAGAAAGACATTAAACGTAAACAGTGATCAGCACGTGAACAGATCCCTCGAAAGCATCCACGGATATACTCCAGTCACTTTAGGTCTAAACATCCTCGGCAGTGTATTTCTAGTGAATCCACAGACCCTTTCTCGTGTCATCTTGGGACTAGAAAAAGGATGACTGTTAAAATAAGTTACCTTGATCTTTCATGAGCTCCCAGTACAAAACATCATCGATATATTTTTGATGTAGGAACAACAAATTGGTTTAGAAAACATCCACTTTGAACCTAAATTGACTGGAGTAACATCGATCTACAGACAAATTCAAGGTCACTAGCAGTCGTCGGCGCTCTACGAATCTGCACAGGTTTGGACTTGTAAACGTGATTGTAGATGACACGACAGGCATCTAACAGTTAATTCACGCACAGGATTGCATTGCATACGCATTACGCATTCAGTAGCGTATACTCGTTTCTCGCGAGTGGAACGTTTTGTTTATATATTGCCTGATACAGATACAGCCGACGAAGTGGTTGACATCAGCGCAACCCCACCCAAAAAAAGGGCTAAGAAGCTACATTTAAGTGCAAATGAAAAACAAATAATATTAAATATATACAAAAACCAAATTCAAGAAAAATCCGATTTGGTCGTGGACGAAGTTATATGTAAGGTAGCACATATTTCTGGAGTATGTCAGTCCAGTGTTTATAGGATCATTAAGGAATATAGGAGCACTCACTCACTTTCTGAGCCAAAACCGTATCCTGCAAGAAAAAGGATAACGGACGGAGTAGATGACTTTGACAGAACTGCCATCAGGAGGAAAGTGCATAATTTTTTCTTCCGAAATGAGATACCTACAGTAGATAAGATATTAAGATTAGTTAATGCTGATGAGGATCTTCCATCGTTTAAAAGAACCACATTCCGAAAACTTTTGAAGGAACTTAATTTTCAATTCTTGAAACGGGGAAGAAACAGTATGTTAATAGAGAAAGAAGAAATTGTTGTGTGGAGAAGGGAATACCTTAGAAAGATTCGGAAGTTTCGCGATGAAAAAAGAAAAATTTACTATTTGGACGAAACGTGGGTGAATGCTGGACATACTCAAGCGAAAGTTTGGGTCGACAAATCAGTAACATCATCAAGGCAGGCTTTTCTAGACGGTCTTTCGGCTGGATTGAAAAATCCTGCAGGTAAGCTCCTTCATCTATCCGGCAATTTAATTTTGATAAATTCGGGCAAATAATATGCTGTGATAGCAGATAATGTGTGATATTCTCCAAAAATGGTGCATTCGCAGTGTAGTCATTAGGAAAAAACTTCGACCCTCTTTTAAGCGTTATTTTGAAATTTATTATCATTTTTGGGTGCAGTCAATTTGCTTTGAATGGGTTTTGAGAAGTTGCAAACTTCAATTTTCTACGTTTTTCAGTTTTTGATCAGCATTCCGTGACTTCAGCTAAATGAACTCAGTTGCCTCATTCCTTCAAATTTAATCAATCCATAGTGTAAGGAATAATTTATTTCCAGGAAAAGGCAAACGGCTGATCATTTGTCACGTAGGTAGTGAAGACGGCTTTGTTCCCGAAGCACTGTGGGCCTTTGAATAAAAAAAGACAGGTGACTATCATGAGGAGATGGACGGCAATTCCTTTGAAAATTGGTTCTCCAAAATGTTACTAAAGCTGGAGAATAACGCTGTTATTGTACTGGATAATGCCCCGTACCATTCTAGAAAAATAGAAAAAATTCCCACAATGGCAACTAAAAAAGCAAACATACAACAATGGCTGGCCTCAAAACAGATCGATTTTGATGAAACAATGGTCAAGGGTGAATTGATAAGTATAGTCAATAGACATAAATACAAATACGATTTTAAAATGATCGACGAAATGGCCAAAAAACAAAATAAAACTGTCTTGAGACTGCCACCCTACCATTGTGAGCTGAACCCTATTGAGCTGATTTGGGCCAACATAAAGCAATACGTGGCGTCGAATAATAATACTTTTTTTTACTAATTTTCTGATGTTAAAAATCTCTTTCACATCGCAGTCAATAGAGTTACGGCAGAGGAATGGAAAAACTGTATCCGCCACGTTCGGGAGAAGGTTGAGGTCAAAATGTGGGATTTGGACAATGTCATCGATACCCAAATTGAACCTCTAATAATTCATTTAAACGATTCAGAAGATTCAAGTTCCTCTTCTGAATGAGTGCGCGCAGCTTACTTACTAATAACTAAATAGTGTAGTTAACTCATTTGTGAATCTCTAACTGAAATTTACTGTAAAAGATAATAATTATCTTGTATGAAATTTTTGATGACTACCCATAATATCTTGATGCGGTCCTGTAATGTCTCCTGCGCCTAAGCACTCACTCACGAGCAATATGCGTGTATTTGTTTGGGTTTAGTTTCTTTCTTCAGCGCCTAGAGTATAGGGCCTCGGTGATTCTCATGGTATGTTCTGTCCTTCAAAAGGGCTGGGTGTTTCTTTATTTCTACTGTTCCGTCTCAGGGTCAGCGCTCTATTATCGTGAAGTTATGATTCCTTTTTGAATTGTAGGGAATTTCAGCCTGATAAACCAGCTGATATAAATCAAAAGTGAACAATTTTATGCAAATAGATATTTGTGATATAACCTCAAAATAGAGCGCACACGTAACAGTAGAAAACTATGAAAATCAAGGAGGCCATAGAGGCGTCCTATAATTGTAGGACCGACTGACGATATGGCCCCTAGAGGCCGCGGCAGTTCGCACCAAATAAACTATTGGAATAGAATTGAAAAGGACTTATTAAGCTTTAAGCTACTCCATACGACAATCAATATTACTGATAAATAGTGCGTTAAAATCTCAACTGGTCTTCAACCAAAATAGCCACCCCAAAGTCTCTTTTTAAAAATGTTAACATTACTAGATGCTTTTAAAATAATTGGCAGATCGTTGTACATTTTTAGACCTTCAAGAAACATTGACCTTTCTAAGCCTTTAGACTTAAATCTTTTTACATGAAAATTTTCTTCTGATCCAACACCGTAACCTTGGATTCCATTTTTTTTTTAGCTGTTTAGGATGGAGCCTGTTTATTGATAGTTTTTGTATACAAGTACAAATTTTGGCTCTTGCATGATTTGGTGTATGCTTAAAAAATTCAATTTGTTTAGCATATCCTGCTACAATTTAAAAAATCCACATACATTTTTTCAACAGAATTTGTAAGCTTTGCTTTTCCTCATATGTGCATGTAATAAGGAAATAATGTTGTATTGTAGACTACCCTTCGATAAAATTAACCACAAAACTTTATTAAATAAGTAAGGTGCACTCGGTTTCACAGATGATGCTAGGTAGTTGATGAAATCTTACTTATCCGATCGTAGACAATTTGTTAGCTATAATGGCTTCCAATCTGAGACCTACTTGGCACCTTCTGGAGTTCCTCAGGGGTCCAACCTGGTACCATTACTGTTTTTGATATTGATTAATGACCTCTGTGACTCAGTTGAATGTGCCTATGCTTTGCTGACGACCTAAAAATTTATTCGCAGATAAATACTCCTGATGATTGTATCAATCTACAACACCAATTAAATTTTGTGCTGTCTTGGTGTGTAGAAAACAAGTTGGAGCATAATGTGAGGAAGTGTAAAATAGTCAGCTATACCAGGAAAATTAATGTTTGCGAATATCCGTACTCTATTGATGGGTCTGTGCTAGAAAGATGCTCTGATGTACGTGATTTATGTATAATCTATGATCAAAAGTTAACTTTTAGTCAGCATATAAATAAAAAAGCATCAGAAGCATTGGCAGCTTATGGCTTCATAGTAAGGAATTGCAGGAATTTTCATAACTTAAAGTCTATTAAGCTATTATATTATGCTTATGTTAGATCCAAAGTCGAATATTGTAGTATTATTTGGAGCCCTTACTATGAATGCTATAGCACAGCTATTGAAAGAGTACAACGGAAGTTTATAAAGTTTGTTCTGTTTATGATTGATGGGACATATCCAGAGACAGGTACAAGTAATGAGGAACTATGTAGTCGCTTAGACATGTTGACTTTGAAAAAACGTAGGTACTGTGTCTCAATAATATTTGGCTACAAAATGATCAACAACTTAATTGATTGGCCCATGATCCTGGAACAGATCATGTTTCGTACTAAAAAGTTTGCATCTCGCAATCATAAAATATTCGGGCTTCCTAGAGCTAGGACAAACATTCTTCTCAAGTCACCGTTATATGTAATGTGCTCTAACTTAAACAACAAAAATTGGATGTTACTGTGATATATTTACGACAAACCCTAATTACCTGCTAAAGGCAGCTAAGGCTTATTCGGACCAATAGCTCATGTTACAAATTTATACTTGTGTTGCATTTGTTGTTTTCTTTTCGCTTTTTTTCGCTTTTTTTTCGCTTTTGTATTATGTTTATAAATTGTCCTATAAATGGGAAACTGTTGGACAATAAAGCTATTATTATTACTATTATTATTATTCTTATTATTATTATTATTATTATTATTATTATTATTATTATTATTATTACCCTTGTATGCCAGGGACTTACACTGTCATAAATTATATGGAAGTACCCGATTTTTATGCCTAATTTCCGAACCATATAATCAGCATGTTTGATGAAGGTAGGTTGCTGACCTATCATAATACCTAAAGATTCAAAACTGCCTACAAAATCAAGTACCTCTCCCTCAATGTTCACTGACATTTTACCCTATTTGTTTATAACCATGAATTAAGTTTGTCCATTACACTATTTATGACATCTACCATTTCATTACCTAGGGACCACTAACTGAAATTAATGTATCAACCGCAAGCAAATTTATAAAAGATTTATTAAGGACATTATACATATTCAAATTTAAATTCAAATTCAAAATATTTATTTCGTCATGAATAAACATCATAGACAAAGGAAATTCTACATATAGAGCAATGACGAAAAAGGACCGTCTCTCGATTATAAAACCAATACATTGGACCCTTTAGTACAAAGAGTCCATGCGAGAAAGCCCTGAACACCCTAAAAGTCCTTAAACAAAATAAAAAAAAACAATAAAGAGGCAAACGAAGAGGCGGTGAAACACAAAAAGGCAAAAACGAAGAAAGAACCCCCGGGAGCTGGCAACGGACGTGAAGAACAAATCTATACAACTTGTCAGCGAGTAGGAGTGTAAAAACGATATTTTTGCTCACTCAAACGCTGCTAAAGTAGCTGGTGATTCTGTAACAGCGTTTTTGTCAGTTTTGAGAATGATGAGCTTTTAACTGAAGTTCGTAATTTATTCTATAAGTGAACCGCCACATAAGCAAACGATCGTCGGCAGGAACGCGTTCTATTCCTAGGTACGATAAAATTGAGATTATTTCTGCTCCTCTGTGGACGAGGCAAAGGCACAAATCTTTCTCTGAAATAGGGCAGTTGACATGTTTTTATAACCCTGTATATGTATATATGATATGGTTTCGATATGGAATTCCAAACGCAAATCTCATGCTACTATTTTGAACTTTTTGTATACATTTGTATACATTCGGTAGCGAATCACCATAGACGACATCTCCATAGTCAAAGAGTGATAAAATTAACAGGTACACTGTTCCGGTTGTCTAAGAGCATGGGTGCATTCTCCTTAGTTTTTCGTAATTTATAACTTTGAACATAATCTCTCTTCAGAAAGCACAACATATAAATAACCCGTCATATTCAGCATATTCAGTAATGATATTCTCATACACCAAATATCAGTGATTTTATACACATGCAGACCAACACACATAATCATCCAGATGCGATCTTGTTATTCAACCAACTTTCTCAGAGATATAAACTACAGACACGGATTACTCAGCCTCACAAAACTATGCAACCAATAATGCATGTAGGTTTAGTTGAGTGATTCCTTCATAAATGGACGTTCACAACGATCCAAGTGAGCAAACGTGGAATGACTGTTTGCGCTCTAAAAACTACCTAGTCTGCAAGTTGACATCTGATAGGTTTTTTTGACGTAGATTTTTTACATGATACCCGTGCCGAACATAAGCTAGTTCACAGCTCATCGATGTGTTTTTACATTCTCGGACGCTACAATACCGGTAATTACTATACTTTTCATGTAAACTAGTAGATAGCTTAAAAGTTTGACAGGTTAAGATGCTGTCAGCTGCTGTTTACAAAAGGTACTTTTTCAGTGCACATAAATATGTGTTGTCTCGGAAAAACATATTTTTGAATCTAAGTTTTATGGTCTCCTAGGTCTGAAAAAGCTATACGATAAGTTTTAGATGTTTCAAATTTATATGAGTACAATTTCCAACATTCGCGCGTTATCTATACAGTCTGAGAACCTATTTATAGTTTTTTTATAGATGATTTTAAATGGACCATATTTAACCTTTTTTATGTATTTCCAGTGAACGCATTACCTTTCAAATCCTCACTCTCCTAATTTCAATACCTCGTCATTGAATCTTCGATAACGACGTATTCCATGGTGAGCCAAGGTCGTCGCAAAGCTAAAATCTGAAGATATTGCAACACAGTCTGTTTACTTGTTTGGTAAATCTATTAGTCCTCATCTTCTTCACTTTCGTACTCAATATATCTACTTATCGAGTCAATGAGGAACTGCTAATTTTCTAGAGATGTGAAGATTGGGTAAATATACATAGGAATTAGCAGAGTTTGTTTTGTAGATGCTTTATAAGGAAAGTCAAATGGTGTAGCAATGCTCAGATATTTGCCCTTACTTCCTACAGATGACGGAAATGTACCAATACGTCTGGAGTACGCCAGCATTAGGTAATGATTGTAGGTACACAAAGGTTTTTTGGTCGAGTGTGAAATATTTATACAGGGTGGCGCATCGAAAACGAAACAGACACATTTACTGGCAGCTCAGTTTTTTTTGGAAAAACGCTCAGACCCGCCGATTTTGTTTTCGAGGGAGACACAAGTTTGGCAAAAAATCCCGTTAACACATGCAGCCCCCGGGCGGGGGTGACACCAACACTAAAATCTTAAATGGAAAGGGGGGTCGAGTGATACCTTATTTTAAAGGTCTTTCAATTCCCTTTAAAATGATGTAAAATGCATGAGCTTCAGTTCAGTAGTTTTGAAGATTTATTGATTTAAAGCTTAAAGTAGACTTTAATATGTACATCAGATTAGTTTGTACTACTTTCAGAAGAAATTTGACTAAAAGAATTTACTTAATAAGTAAATGCTTTTCTTCACTTCGCCCATGGTTTGTTTATCATTTTGTTGTTGAAAATAGCTATTGGAGCGTTTTTTTGTGGCAAAAAAGTTATTTCTTGAAGAAAGATAAGGAAATATCTCGTACTTATTTTAAATGGGAATTTAGTACATATTTTGCGACTGATTTGACCAAACTTTGTTGCTAAAATAACTTGTAATGCTTTATTACATAAATTAACCATGATATATTTCACAGCAGAGAGAGTTGAAATTATCGAAATATTTTTCGCAAATAATCAGTGCGCTAATAGAACAGCAGAAATATTTAATGAGCGACATGAGAACATTAATGTGCATCGAAAATATGTTCTAGAACTTGTAGCTAAATTTCGGGAAACTGGATCAGTCGCCAGTATAAAACGCAACATTGAAAATCCCATAAGGAACGAAGCAATAGAAGTGGGGGTTTTAGGGCAAGTTTATGTAGATCCTACGTTAAGTACCCGCAAATTGGAGACTGTGTGTGGTGTTAGTCGACGTAGTCCAACGGATTCTAAAGGCACATAGTTTTCATCCGTATAAAATTCACCTGGTACAAGAACTTAATGAAGACGACTTTGATCGGCGATTTACAATTTTGTGAAGATATGAGTGAACGAATTATAAACGATGAACATTTTCTATTCAACACTTGCTTTTCCGACGAATGTTCCTTTTTCTTAGAAGACGTAGTAAATCGTCATAACTGCCGATATTGGTCCGATGCTAATCCCAGAATTTATCATGAGGTTCATACACAGCAGCCACAAAAATTAAATGTTTGGGCTCCTGTTTTTTGCGATCATTTAGTTGGTCCTTTTTTCTTACCTGGAAATTTGACCGGTGAAATGTATTTGGAATTACTGGAAAATGCCATAGATCCTGGATTAACAGCCATAATTGAAAATCAGAATGATCGGCGGTACATTGCGAATAGGTTGATGTTCCAACAGGTTGGTGTCCCACCACATTACGCATTACGTGTTCGACAATATTTAGATCAGACGTTTCCAGATCGATGGAATGGTAGAAGAGGTGCCATTGAATGGCCCCCAAGATCGCCAGATTTATCACCTTTGGATTTCTTTATGTGCTGTCATTTAAAAAGTAAAATCACTGCTACTCAGCCAACATCATTAGAAGACCTGCGACAAAGAACTGTGAATGAGTGCCTTCATATTACTCCTCAAATATTGAAAAATTTGCGTCAACGTTTTGACCAAAATCTTTATTATTGCATGGAGAGTTATGGTGGCCATTTTCAACATTTACTTGCCTAACGGGTCAGTTCATTCTTCATTTCTAAATTACTTTGTTGCCAAATGTATTGATCTCCACTAATAATGATGTATTAAAATTTAAAATAAGGTATCACTCGACCCCCCTTTCCATTTAAGATTTTGGGGGTGGTGTCACCCCCGCTTAGGGGGCTGCACGTGCTAACATGATTTTTTGCCAAACTTGTCTCCCCCCAAAAACAAAATCGACGGGTCTGAGCGTATTTCAAAAAAAAATGAGCTGCCAGTAATTGCGTCTGTTTCGTTTTGCGCTACCCTGTATAGGATGTCATCATTTCTTTTGGTTCCATTTAGATAACTGAGAAAAAATTGCGTCAGGTAGGTTGACTCTGCACCTCCCACTGAACTATAAACCCTCCGAGAAAAGATAGTTACGAGCATGTACGATAGAAAAATTAAATTATAATAAATTTCTTCAAAAATGATCGGGATCCTCTGAAACGTCAAAAAACGTGAGTGAGTGATTTTTGATTTACTTGTTTTTCAATTTATTCTCCGCAATCACTGGGCCAGTTTCCAAATCCTAGCAGTACTTTCTAAGTTATAGGCGGAACAAACATGCGTGGACAGAAAGACAGACCGACAAACACGCCGACAGACCGCCGGAATGAGTGACACAATTTTTCGAGACATGTCATATCCATCCAAAAACATAAGCATGGTTTTCTATCGTTTTAAGGGGAAATTCACGGAATAACATATGGTGTGAAATCCGTCTGATTGCGATCTATCCTTCCGCTCCCTCTAATATTCCCCACCTCCAATTTATATCCCTTAATAAATTCTCAAAAATGATGAGGTTCTTCTAAAACGTCAAAAAGCGTGAGTGCGTAGGTTTGCCTGTTTTTTTTTTCGTTTTTAGAATTTTTCTTCGCTTTCACTGGACCAAATTCCAAAAGGCAAAGCTCTTTCGTTCTTGGTATAGTAGTAGCGTTGTGTAAGAATTTCATCTAAATCCCAGCAGTACTTTCCAAGCTATAGACGGGTCAGGTCATGGTCTTTCGTGATATACATACCATCCAAACGTCCAAAAAACGTAATGTTTCATTTTCAAATTTTTTCGCCATTACGTTTCCCCCCCAAGTAAAACGAGCAGGGTCCGTCAAAAACCATCTTGATATTCTAGACAACAGATGTTTTTTTTTCTTCAAACACGTGCAGCAGAAATTTGTTGGTTGGTGTCTTTGACCAGCAAAATCGAGAGCTACTATACCTAGGCGTTTTTTGATAAACACATTCATTCCGATAGCTAATAAACTATCAACGGTAGTATAAAATTAAATACTGATGCAACGGTTTGTTTAATCAAATTTTACCATACAGTCAACAATTATGTTAAATGTACTTTAGGTTTTTCGGGCTGTTGAGCCGTGGTCGGGTTGGATTTGGGGGGGTACTCTGGGTCTCTCGAGTGACGTGGCTTTTGCGCTGTGTTGTTTAGAACTGGGAACCACGTTTCGTATAAAGCAAGGCCTTCTTCTTTTCTATTGAAATTATCATTGTGTTTGTAGATTTCAATTGCTTCTCTGTATATTCGGGTTGAGTAGTGGGTGGATGTTGGTAGGACTCAGCGTGGCCGTCTTGAAGTGCGTGTTAGGCCACCGCTGATTTATCAGTTTGTCCCAGTCGACAGTTTCTTTCATGCTCCTTGATGCGTGTTTGGAAGCTACGTTCAGTGTTCAGTTAGGAGTTGCCGAATTCTATTTGTCGGCTTGTAGATGTAGCCGACAAATAAAATCCAACCAACAGCGCTACTGAAGATGGCTACCGCAGATGTAGCCGAAAGCCTTGGACTAAATCCAACCCGACCACGGCTCTTTTTTTTTTGGCACTAGGACATTGCGTCCCATTAGCCAGATCCAATCTTGTATTGTAAAGAGTTGTCCAATAGGGAGTCCAATAGGGACGCAAGAAAGTAAACGTCACTTTGACATAGACGCCATATTTGTTTTCTGTCACCGACATGTCATTTTGTTAGTTGAATGTTTACCATTGATCGCTATGGAGTCGTATTCGATTGAAGACCGCACTAAAGTTATTCAAGAGCAATACAAAAATGGTGCAAAAATAAAAAACACGTTTCGCGCGCTTCGTGAACATTTCGGTCGCAACAACCGCCCAAACAAAATAACCGTCGGTTGTCTGGTGCGTAAATTCGAGGCAACAGTTTCTGTGGCAAATCTGCCAGGCTCTGGCCGGCCAAGGAGCGTTCGCACACCGGAAAATATTGCTGTTGTGAAGGAGAGTGTGAGAGACGATCCGAAACAATCAACAACGCGTCGATCCCAAGAATTGGGCATTTCGAGAACCAGTTTGCTCCGCATTCTCCACAAGGATTTGAATGTACACGCCTACAAGATCCAATTGACGCAAGAGCTGCGTCGGGCCGACCATTTTTCGCGCCGAACGTACTCAGATTGGCTCCTTGAACACCGCCAAATTGATGCCATTTTTTCATCAAAAATCATGTTCAGCGACGAAGCGCATTTCACTTTGAATGGGACGGTAAACAAGCAAAACTGCCGCACCTGGGCGAACGAAAATCCCCGTGAGTATCAAGAGCAGCCGATGCATCCTCAAAAAGTGACTGTGTGGTGTGCATTGTGGTCAAAAGGCATCATCGGACCTTACTTTTTCGAAAATGCGGCCGGGGACGCCGTTACCGTCAATTCTGAGTGATATCACGTGATGATAGAGGACTATTTTTGGCCGCAACTTGAAGGAATGGATATGAACGATGTCTATTTCCAACAAGACGGTGCAACATGCCACACAACCAACGACAATATCCATCGATTGCAGTACTTCTTCGGTGACTCCCTTGGACTTCTTTTTATGGGGATATTTGAAAAGCAAAGTCTACGTCAACACCGCCAAATTGATGCCAATTTTTCATCAAAAATCATGTTCAGCGACGAAGCGCATTTCACTTTGAATGGGAAGGTAAACAAGCAAAACTGCCGCATCTGGGCGAACGAAAATCCCCGTGAGTATCAAGAGCAGCCGATGCATCCTCAAAAAGTGACTGTGTGGTGTGCATTGTGGTCAAAATGCATCATCGGACCTTACTTTTTCGAAAATGCGGCCGGGGACGCCGTTACCGTCAATTCTGAGTGATATCACGTGATGATAGAGGACTATTTTTGGCCGCAACTTGAAGGAATGGATATGAACGATGTCTATTTCCAACAAGACGGTGCAACATGCCACACAACCAACGACAATATCCATCGATTGCAGTACTTCTTCGGTGACTCCCTTGGACTTCTTTTTATGGGGATATTTGAAAAGCAAAGTCTACGTCAACACCGCCAAATTGATGCCAATTTTTCATCAAAAATCATGTTCAGCGACGAAGCGCATTTCACTTTGAATGGGAAGGTAAACAAGCAAAACTGCCGCATCTGGGCGAACGAAAATCCCCGTGAGTATCAGGAGCAGCCGATGCATCCTCAAAAAGTGACTGTGTGGTGTGCATTGTGGTCAAAATGCATCATCGGACCTTACTTTTTCGAAAATGCGGCCGGGGACGCCGTTACCGTCAATTCTGAGTGATATCACGTGATGATAGAGGACTATTTTTGGCCGCAACTTGAAGGAATGGATATGAACGATGTTTATTTCCAACAAGACAGTGCAACATGCCACACAACCAACGACAATATCCATCGATTGCAGTACTTCTTCGGTGACTCCCTTGGACTTCTTTTTATGGGGATATTTGAAAAGCAAAGTCTACGTCAACAAACCAGCCACCCTCCAAGAACTCAAAAACAACATCATTGCCGAGATAAATGCCATAGAACCGACCATGTTGCAAAATGTCATTGAAAATTTCGACCATCGCGTGGACGTCTGTAAATCCAGTCGTGGTGAACATTTGAGCGATATTATTGTTCATACATAAATGGTATAAATGAACAATGGACAACCCTTTATATCTCTAATTATGGACAAACACACGACGTCACAACATCCATGGCGAAGGCGAGATTCGAACTCGCGGCCCGGCCGGCCGGCTGATCAGTAGTGTTGTAAAGGGTTTACCTCGGATCTGCAATTGATGCCGGATGGCGTCCCTGATGCTTTCATGGGCTGTAGTCACCACTTACTTTACTTTTTACTTATACAATCAGGAAAAAACTAGGAGACTAACACACCTGCAACTACTATCCACACTTCTATTTACCTTCTTCTTACAATACATGGTTGCCACATGCAACTTAAAGTCGGGTTACTAGATACAATATTCCAAATGTAATAAAGTTCCAAACATACCGCCCGCCTTGAAAGGTCCAGGACTTTCAACAAACATTATTAACGTCAACAGGCAAAACGCACAATCGATTCACAGCACGTTTTACTATAACGCCACCTCTGAGCTTGACTTCACACACTCTGACAACATTGTCAGTTCCAGGAAACAGTTTCACTACACGGCCTAACCTCCAATCCAAGGTAGGAGTATTTTCTTCTTTCAGCAGGACCAAAGAACCTATCTGCAGTCTCGTCCCTCCATCGCGTCTCCATTTAGTCCTAGTCTGCAGCTCTGCTAGGTACTCTTTATGCCACCTTTTCCAATAATGCTGAGTCATCGCTTGCAGCTGCTGCCAGGCATTCAAACGGTTGACAGGTACTTCGGCTAAGTTCGACTCAGGAAGGGCTATTAACTGTCTCCCAATCAAAAAATGAGCAGGTGTTAAGGCTGCTGTATCATCTGGGTCCTCTGTCAGGGGACATAGTGGTCGGGAGTTAAGGATACTTTCGATTTGCGTCAGCACCGTACTAAATTCCTCAAAAGTTAATCTTTGATTACCTATCACTCGCTTTATATGATGCTTAGCACTTTTAATGCCTGCCTCCCACAGACCACCAAAGCTAGGGCTTCTAGCCGGTATAAAATGCCAATTGACACGCTCAAGGGCTAACGTCTCCCCTATTTTCTCATAATTTCTTTTCAAAAATTTGAACAACTCATTTAACGCATTATTCGCTCCCAAAAAATTAGTTCCATTATCGGAATACACATGAGTTGGTTTTCCTCTACGACTACTAAATCTATGAAATGCAGCAAGAAACGCATCGGTGGTCAAATCTGAAACCAGCTCTATATGTACTGCCTTCACACTCATGCAGACAAAAAGACACATGTAAACTTTACTAGTTTTTGCGCCCCTACCCTTACGGTCTTTTACTAAAAACGGTCCTCCGTAATCTATGCCAATGTTCTGAAATGGAAGGTAAGTATTGACTCTCACATTGGGAAGATCACCCATCAAATAATTTGTGTCTTTAGGTGACACCTTAAAACAAGTTACGCACTTTCTAACTATATTCTTGCATGAATTTCTTCCACCAATGGGCCAGAACTTATCCCTTATTGCGCATAACAATGTCTGGACTCCGCAATGTAATAGTGTTTCATGAGCATCTCTTAAAATCAACTCTGTTAATATATGACCCTTGGGTAAAATTATTGGATGCTTTTTATCAAAATTCTGCTTAGAGTTACTTAATCTCCCGCCAACTCGCATGACGCCATTTTCTAAAAAAGGTCTCAAAGGAAGCAACTTACTTTTATTTTCCAACGCTTTATTAGATGATAAGCTTCTATACTCTATTGGAAAACAATCTCTTTGTACGAGCGTGATCAAAAGGTTTAAAGAGTTCTCTAGCTCTATTGGGGTTAAGATTCCAAAATTTCTATCAGACTTGGGACATCTCAAATTATCAGTAAACCTACGCACATAGCCTGTAATCCTTACAATTTTATTCAAACTCGAAAACTTATCTATTAACTCCAATAAGTCGTTTTTTATTGTGCATGATGCCAACGATACAGAACGTTGTTCCGGTACTTCAAAATTTAGCTCAAAATTGTCTATGTTCCACGCACTGTTATTTAGCTTGAAAAAGGATGGTCCATGCCACCACAACTCGCAATCACATAATAACTTAACTGTTACTCCTCTAGTTAGTAAGTCTGCCGGGTTATTAGCAGATTCTACGTGTCTCCAATCTAGTACACTTGTAAGTGACTGAATTTCACCTACACGATTGGCTACGAAGGTTTTCCACCTCTTTGAATTCCCTCGTATCCAAGCAAGGGTTATCATGGAATCGGACCACAAATAACATTGATCAAAATCAATTTCTAAAATTTTTATAGCTTTATTAAGCAAATTCGCTAATAAGACAGCCCCACATAATTCTAACCGTGGTAAACTTACTTGCTTAACCGGGGCAACTCTTGATTTTGCACATATCAAATTTGATACCGGTTCCCTTGTGCTAAAACTGCATCTAACATATATACAGGCTGCATAAGCCTTCTCACTTGCGTCGCTAAATCCGTGAATTTCTATTCTTATATATTCTGATAAGACCGCCCGCCGTGGGATACTAAGTTTTGTTATTGTCTTCAAATCTTCGCGAAAACGAATCCAACTATCTTGTAAATCACTAGGCAAATCATCGTCCCATTCTAATTTCCTAATCCACATTTGTTGGATCAATAATTTGGCCACAATAGTAACACAACCTACTAAACCTAAAGGATCGAATATCTGACATATTGTAGATAGGACACCTCTTTTCGTCATACGATGGTTTGATAGTATTTCAAAATCTATTTTGTACTGAATCACATCATTATGTGAATTCCAAAACACTCCGAGTGTTTTGTTTTGCTCATCTTCACCTATTTCTAAAATATTTGCCTCTATCTCACCATGCGTTTTAAACTTAGCTAATATTTCTTTATCATTACACAACCATTTTCTTAATGGCAAACCAACACTATTTAAAATATCCGATACCTCTCCTTGAATTTTCAATAAATCCACCTCAGATTCTGCACCAGTCAACACATCATCCATATAAAAGTCACGCTTAATAACCTTGCGGGCATCTGGAAACTCATTTTCATGCATATTTGCTACTTCAAATAGACACCTCACTGCAAGATATGGCGCTGACGCTGTGCCGTACGTCACTGTTTTCAACTTGTAACACTTTATATCCTTGGTGGAATCAAAACGCCAAAGAATTTTTTGGTATAGCCTCTGCTCTTCAGTAATCCAAATTCTCCTGTACATTTTAGACACGTCACCTGTCATGACTAACTTATGCTTTCTAAACCGCACCAAAATATCAAAGAGATCATCCTGTAGCTTAGGACCTACAAACTGAGTGTCATTTAGTGACAAATCTGAGGTAGTCTTGGCTGAGGCGTCAAATACTACTCTACACTTCGTAGTTATACTTGATGACTTAATAACTGCATGATGAGGCAAATAATATCCTCTATCTACTTCTAACCTATCATCAAATTCTTCCATATGACCTAACTCTAGGTATTCCTTCATTAATGCATTATACTCTAACTTTAAACTTGAGTTTCTATCTAGCTTCCTTTCTAGAAACTTATATCTCTGAAGTGCCATCTCCCGCGACTCTCCTAATTGCTTTACACTCTCCTTAAACGGAACGTTTACTATAAACTGACCATTTTCCGTTTGCCTTGTTGTTCTTTTAAAATATGCGTCACAATAACGATCCGCTTCGGACTGTACTATGTTATCTTTAGCTACTTCTTCCAGCTGCCAAAACTTCTCTAATTTACTGTCTATATTTCCCGTACTATTGACGCATTTCATTTTAGAACGGTTACTTATACTCAAACAACTGATTACTGTATTATTACTTATTCCTGAAGCAATATTGCCAGCAACTAACCATCCTAATTCCGTATTTTGTAACCAAACTAGTCGCCGAGTACCCTTTTTCAGCCCGGGTACCATTACCGACCAAAACACTTCTGATCCCAATAATATATCTACTTCATCGGAAATATTAAACTGAGGATCAGCCAACTCGGTATCTCGCGGTATATTTAAACTAGAACTGTCAAAAGAAACTATAGGCAGCTTATCAGTTATGCGAGGAATAACCAGACAATTAATATCCATGGAAAACTCTCTAACATTTGACTTAATGGATATGTCAACTTTACTGGTGATACTCGTGAGTGTCTGTCCCACACCCCTGATAGAATGATTTATTTTACTCACTTTCAAGTTTAAGCGTTTACAGAATTTTTCTGAAACGAAATTACTCTGACTTCCCGAGTCCAGGAGCGCTCTACCGATACAAAAATTCCCTTTTGCATCCTTCACCTGCACTAATGCTGTAGATAACAAAATCTGCGAATTTTCCGCCCGCACATTAGCGGATGTAAACCCTTCTGTAGGCGACGGCAACACCGCATGTGTCTGCGATGACTTCGAAGCCGGCGGCGGCGTTGTGTCGTTCGGCGTTGAACCGGTGACTAAGCGTTCCGACGGTGTCCGATGGAGATTTGGCTCAGCAGCGGTCGCTTCTCGCCGCGGAAGGTGAAGTAATACATTATGTGGGGCTTTACAATTTTTGCAGTTACTCAATCTGCACTGCCGTGTCAGATGGTTATCTCGCAAGCAATTCAGGCACAACTTTAGTTTTCTAGCAGCTGCAATCCTATCACTTACCTGCAGTGATAAAAAGGATATACACTTAAATATCGAATGAGAACCTTTACAATAAAAGCACTCAATCGCAGTTTCTGTGGCTGCAAAACTGTTACTCGTATGCGGTTTTTTACTACTTGTATGAGGGTAAGACTTCCCTCTATCGAAGTGTTTAGCATCTGACTTTACTAACTCCAATTTTTCTAAAACTTCACACTTTTTCTTTAAAAATACATGCAAATCAGACATTGTAGGAAGATCCCCATTATACTTAAAATTCTCCCAGTCTCTTCTGGTAACCGAGTCCAACTTGGTACTCATGATGTATATAATAAGGCTATCCCACTCGTCTGTCTTTTCTCCCAGACTTTTCAATGATCTGAGATGTTTCATGAAATTATCATAAAGATTTCTTAAATCCGCGTGATTTTCCTTATTCACGGGTGTATGTTCTATAATCGCCTTGATATGATTGAAAACAATCAATCTTTTATTCTCATACCTTTCTATTAAAAATTGCCAAGCACTTCGATAATTATCTGCTGAAACTTCCTGTACTATATTATCATCTACCTCATTCTTATCTAATGAGTCAAAAAACCTTATTGAGCGTGTCAACTGGCCTTTCAACGTCTTTCGACGATTTTTTAGTGAAGCAATCTCACTCATTTTTACTAACTGTACTGTACTATCGAATTCAACTGAATCGCGTATAACTGACGCTGACTTTTTACTAAACTTGCGTATATAACTGACGCTAACTTACTGTAACTGATCAACTTTGCGTATATAACTGACGCTAACTTACTGTAACTGATCAACTTTGCGTATATAACTGACGCTAACTGTAATTTCTAAGATCGCGTATATAACTGACGCAAATCTAAGGAAAGGTTTACAGGTGGTGGAATAGTCTTCCGTCCCCTGACCTATTACTGTTGCTACGTGGATGCTACCGTCATCAAAATGGCGGCTACCTCATGCGCCGAAAAGAAGATCCGCTGGTATCCGTGCTCGATTAGGACCAAAAATGTTGTAAAGGGTTTACCTCGGATCTGCAATTGATGCCGGATGGCGTCCCTGATGCTTTCATGGGCTGTAGTCACCACTTACTTTACTTTTTACTTATACAATCAGGAAAAAACTAGGAGACTAACACACCTGCAACTACTATCCACACTTCTATTTACCTTCTTCTTACAATACATGGTTGCCACATGCAACTTAAAGTCGGGTTACTAGATACAATATTCCAAATGTAATAAAGTTCCAAACAAGTAGCACGACACTCTGACCCACGCGGCCAACCGAGGTCCCCAGACCACAGCTCAACAGCCTGAAAAACCTAAAGTACATTAGAAATAACCGTGAAATCCTTCATTCTTCAATTTAGGTTAAAGTTAATTACATTTTTACACATAGTGGTTACACTAACCAAACAATCGTAAGGGTTACTACTTTTTTGTGTAAGGAATAAAATTTACTTCAAAAGGACATTACGGTAAATTGATGGTTGCTTGCAACATGGAGGTTGTGTCACTTTTAAAATGTTCACCCCTCCTCTCAAGTACAATTGACTTGCTGAACAAAACGCTTGAGAGCATTATTGTACAACATTTCAGAAGAAAATTATTTGAGTGCAAAATGTGGAAACGTCGTTGCGTGTCACTTTGATGTTGAATATATCAGGCTGAAGATAGTCTGCTTATTCTACGTCTCTGTAGCCATAACCAAGCGTATACCAGGTTGTTTTATGCCTTTTAGCAATGATCAGTGCGATAAAGGTAGATCTAGTCATTTGGAGACAGATAATGGAAAGCAAAGAAGAGAAATAGGCTTCTTGAAATCACGATTGGCGAGACTACTCATAGATGTCGTGTCGAGTAACCCCGTGGCGCACGGCATATGCGACTGATAGTCACTCCCTCCCCAATTTCTAAAAATGATGCTCTGGAACGTCGAAAAACGCAGTTTGAGAGAAGTTTTTTTGTTTTTTGCCTGGAGGACCGCCGCCATAACCGATTTTCGATTTGCCGAAAATTGATGCATTTACAAACTTGTTTGAGAAGAGGACCTCGACCCCCCCCTCAGTGATTCTACTTTCTCGTCCAGAAAGACCATCGAGAAAGAACAGGAAAGTTGTCTGAAATTCTAGTATCTAGTTCATGTCAGTAAAAATATAGAATTACACATACTCGTAACGAATACCATTTGGCGACAAGGTCGTGCTTCGGTCAGTGGGCGACAGCGAGAGCTGGCATTGCGACCTCTTGACCCTTGGTCACCGAGAAGATCCTTGAATCAAAGCAGTCAAACGCTGACATGTGGGTATTTAGGCCACCGCCATGAGCGTCGAATCTACTACGAAGAAATGGTTTCCTATCATTAAAAAATTAATTCTTTCCCGTAGCTGTTGTAATAAAAGTTTAAAGCTGAGTTAATCCTAACGTTGGCTACAGGAATCATGGAGTGTCTGGGTGTCTCATAATACTCAAGATTAAAAAGGGTCTGGAAGACTAGAACCAAGCAATAATTAAAGCAGCAAGTGCTTTTAGAGATAAGACGGTCTTGTTATGGAACGTAGGAGAGGCTCTACCCGATGTTGCAGGGTAAGTTGAACTTGCTTTCGATGTAGCCTTACCATCATTACCATCTTAAAAAGCACCCCTCTACTTATTTTGTTAACGGATTGAGAGTTTTTTCACATTGAATCACTTATACCTCAACAGCCAATCATCACAAAGCTAAAGTACTTAATTTAATGTAACATCTGAAACATCCCTGTCCCCATGCTGATAATCTCCCTTGTCAGTCAGGCAGAATAAGACCACATTTATGTTTAAAATCCCTCTTTATTTTAGAAGGTTTCGGGGCGATTTAAAAATTGCAGTGATGGCTCTATGTAAGCTCAGCATGTGATGGGAGCGATCAGTCTATTGTAATAACACACTGTATAGAAATGTGTAAGTGAAAGGAAAAACAAATGAAGTTTCACCTGGAAGACAGATAAACAAAATTTATTATCAAATGTGTCAATTGTACTTGAAGAAGGTCACTGTTGGGACCGAAACGCCGTACAATAAAGAGGAATTTTAAACATATAAGTGGTTTGATATGGCCAGACAAACAAGAGGGATTACATTATATAAATCTACTTATCTTGTAAAAATCGAATATTCATTTGGAAAATTCAAGGTTGTTCAGAAACACTCAACTTTAACAGTCTGCCAGCACAATTAAAGAGCTTCAAAATGACGTGCCACATGATCCCCCATTCCAGTTAAAAAAAGATGGTACCCAACCGCCATCTTAAAATACTTGAACTGCTACTTCTACCTTTAAATATAGCACCTATGCATCAATGTCATCACATCAAATTTCAGCTTGCTAGCTTCCGTTACAAAATAAGTAGAAGGGAGGGGACTTTTTATACTCGTAGTATATGCTCCGCACGGGGGGGGGGGGTTCACATTATGCTGTTTTTTTTTGACATTATGTAGGTTTTTCTACAAGATATTAACTTAGCACTTAGTTGTACGTGTTGCCTAAACGTCATGAGGCTTATTAACCTTTGGCTCTGATGTGATGTAAAGTCTACTTCTAGAGGTCTAAGCTGTAAGTTGTATGCGTTGATGATAATTACATTGGGCTCTTGTCTCAAATACACTTAATTCAGATTCAAAGCTAGTTGCGCGTCCACTTTTTCTTACCCATTCTGGAAATTACATATACACATTTGCTGAATTTCAAAAATGAGAGAGATAAGAAATAATTATATTCACTGTACACTGTTGAATTACAAGTCATATACATGCTAACAGTAATTACACACAACGCGGGCGCGGTGATGATTTCCCGCAATTCTCCTCAGTTTTTCGTAATTTATAACTTTGAACATAACCTCTCTTCAGAAAGCACAACATAGAAATAACCCGTCGGGCATAGCCAATAGATATACTTCATCGGCAGCATATACAGTAATGATTTTCTCACACAGCAAATGTCACTGATTTTATACACCTGCAGACCAATACACATAATCATCCAAATGCGATCTTGCTATTCAACCAACTTTCTTCTCAGAGATTAAAACTACAGACAATGACTATTTGGCCTCACAAAACATATGCAACCAACAATGCGTGTAGTTTAGTTGAGTGATTCCTCCTTAGATGGACTTTCACAACGATCCTAGTGAGCAAACGTGAAATGACTGTTTGCGCCCTAAAAACTATCTAGTTTGCAAGATGACATCTTATAAGTTGTTTTTGACGTTTAATAGGTTTATTACATGATACCCGCGCCGGGATCTGCCATCATAGTTTCTGGGCGCATGAATATAACTGATTTCTATATCGACATGATCATCGCAATGACAAAATCATACTAGTAGGTCAAAATTATGACGCGAAAGCGATGTCGAAATCAATTTCGTGGGTCACAGTTCACTTATAATCAGACTTCAGGTCTCACTACTCTGATTCCCTTTCAAGCGCTTGGTCCGAAGGAAGATTTTTGGGTCCTGAACCAGCTCTCGAAGTAGGTACTTGGAAACACAATTGCAGCTACAATAGAAGAACTGATACAAAGTTAACACTCTCAAGTACTCAATCTAAGCAAATATGACTGAATAGGGTATCAAATGAAAGAGTTTAGTTTGGAAATTGCTAAGTCGTCTTCCATCGAAAGTCAGTCGTTCAAAAGGTATCAGCCAGATGAACAGACGGGAGTGCATTTATTTGATTTTTATTTGTCTTTTAATGAAAATCGGTAGAACCAATCAAAAGTTACAAAACATTTTCTGTATGGTTTTTAATCCCCTATAGGCTAAAGCTCTCAAGTGGATGGACAGATTTCGGTAAGGTAAAATTCATCAATAAACAGGCGCAGCTCCAGGGGGGGTCATGGGGGTCATTCCCCCCCCCAAGCGAATTTAGTTTGACCACTAATTTTTAAAGTTCCAAATCTCTTAGATTAATCTGTAATGCACACATATTAAATGGATGCCGTACTGGTATTTTCTACTAAACACTAACAGCACTGCATCCGTGAACTTTAATTTATCTGCAAGGTCATAGATGATAGCGCAAGACTGGTTGCCTATGCGGTCAGCTTGATGTAGGAAAAACATCTTCGCGCGCGCTTAAGCTGTGAGCAAATTTGCTAAAAAATACTCTTTGACGGACCAGTGGCGGATTTAAGGAATGCGAATAACATAAACTATTGCAATTAAGGACAAATGGAATACGGCAATGGAAACTTTGAAATCTGCATGAAAACTCAGAAAATAATCAGACTAGTTTTTGCATTTAATAGTACGAACAGGCAAACTTCTTGTGCATAATAGAGTTTAAAAGCTATCACGGTTGCTATGGATAAGTAAAGGGCGTCGAGTCAAATTTGGAGTGCACGCTATTTATAGAATTTGCATAAAATTATAATTAAGAGAAAAAAACAAATGTGATCGATAGTTGTTGTCGTGTTTGCCGTGATTAACCCATTTGGTCCCAGTGGTGCGCTTACGCACCGCCAATTTTATGATTTTTTTCCCGGATAGTTCCTTGTTCTAACTGCTTAATACGTGTAGTTTGAGATAATCTGTTGCTACTGTATCCAAATTTAATTTATTTTTGACCTTGACAGCAAAGGGAAAAAATGGCGGTGGTTTTTGACATGAATATTATATTTGGTTCCGTAAAACATGTCAAAAAGTCAATGACTCATTTTTTCCTATAATTACCTGTAAATAGTGGAAAATAAACTTATGTGGTCTGTACGTTGTTTGTCAAAAGTTTGGCTTCGATCTTATAATTGAAGTTATACAAGAGGAAACTTTGTTGGTGCGTTTATGCACCATTGGTTTTAACAGTTAAGTATTTTCCTGTTCAGACAAGTTAGCGCGAGAACTTGACGTACGCAGTACGCATTTGCAGGTGTTTACGTTAGTTGCGTTTTAGTTGTGTTTAGTGCATACCATCGAGATATGTACATACATCCATCTTAAGAATGTTATTTCGAAGATTTCTGACTCAAAGTGAATTGGAAGCTGCCGTTGAAGAAGCTGGACAAGAACTGTACAACTACAGAAAAGGTTTGTGTGCGAAAACTCCTAACCTAACCTCATTTGCATCCCTTTTATTTTTGCGTAGGTGCTCTTGATGCTGTTTACATACCTCCAGATGTAGACAATGTAACTGACGAGGAGGATGTAGAAGATGAGCTACTACCCGAAATTGATGTACCAGGTCCTTCAGACATTGCTGGTACATTTGAACTCCATGCATTTATGAATGAAGATGATGGTGCTGAAATCCCAAACATAGAGGAAGCCATTTTTTTTGACGATGATGGATTCGATACTTCCGATGATGAGTTTTTGACGTCAAAAAAATTGCGACTGGTTCCTCCCCCCGTGCCAGTCACATCCACAACTTTTGCTGTGCCGCCCCTCCAGCCAAAGTGGGAAAAGGGTCCACTGGAGTACACTCATTCATTCATCAGCAACGCAGACATTGATATGGAGCATTTAAAGAATGAACTGGCTGGAAAAACGCCATTAGAGATGTTTTTTCTTTTCTTTGATGATGATTTGATAAATTTGATTTTAGATTTTTCTGTGAAATACGCCCAACAAAACAACAGACGTGGATTTTGTTTGTCCAAAGGAGAACTTCTGAACATCCTAGGCAGTATGCTGTTTTCTGGGTATCACACCTTGCCGCAAGTTCCGCTCTATTGGTCAAACTAGGAGGACAAGGGGATAGACATAGTGAAAAAGTGCATGAGTCGGAATAGATTCCAAGCCAAAAGGCAAGCCAGTTCGATTTGGATTCAAGCAGTGGTGTTTATGTTCGTCAGATGGATATTTATTCTATTCTATTCCATATGCAGGAGCAATCACTAACAAAGAAAGGACATCATTGGGACTTGGTGGTGAAATCGTCAACAATTTACTTGCCAACGTGGATTATCCTGCTAGACATAATATTTTCTTCGACAACTTCTTTTCTTCATATCAACTCCTAGTTGACCTGAAGAACAAAGATTTTTATGCCACAGGAACTATAAGAAGTAATCAAACAGGACACTGTCCGCTAGTTGAACCAAAAATCATGTCCAAGCGAGAACGAGGAGCGTATGATTGCGCGTATGACAAAAATAACAAAATTTCAATGGTTCGTTGGAATGATAATGCTATAGTTACCATTTGTAGCAATGTATACAATGTTGAGCCTATAAACCAAGTCCGCCGATAAAACAGGAAAGACCAAAGATACATTCATGTACAGCAACCAAACGTCATTGCTAGGTACAATCGCTGTATGGGAGGTGTCGATCTTCACGATAATGGCATTGCAAACTACAGAATTAGAGTCATGGGAAAGAAATGGTGGTGGGCCATATTTTGTAATTCAATCGACAGTATCATCGTTAATTGCTGGAAACTTTATAATTCCGTAAATCAGAACAAAATTTAGCAATTGGATTTCAAATCCTACGTAGCCATTCGTCTTATGAAGACAGACAGGCATCATATTCCTCGAAATTTGCAACCAGTTGTTGAGGTTCGGTTTGATGACTGTGGCCATACTGTAACTCGTCACCCGAATAAGGCACGAAGACGTTGCAGAGAATGTCATAGTCACACAGTGCACATGTGCAAAAGGTGTAACGTACATTTACACGTATCCTGCTTCGAAAAATATCATCAGAAATGAATATATTTCTGTCGGCCAACATCCCAATGGTGTGTGAAGGCAACACCAAAAAAACATGGAAGTTCTATGTACTGGATAATTTTTAACTATGTCCATTATAAAATATAATAATTCCACTAAGAATCTCCAATTTTTGAAGGGATTGAAGTATACTATATAATATATTTGCCCTATTAAAAGTTTGTCTTTGGTACCAGCGGTGCACAATCGAACCACGCATTTTTTGGATGATCAGTATGCAAAAATAATTGAAGAACTGTAAACGTTTCATTTGCATGTACTAATAAAGTGTATTAAAAAACAGTGACTTTTACTAGTTTTGTATCATTGGTATGATATGGGTTAATATTTCATTGAACACAAACTTGGTGAACAACACTAAAATACGTTAAATGACGTGCACTACAGGATATATACTGGGCACTATTTGCGAAAGTGAGATTCTCCACATTTATCGCTATTTGCAAATTAATGACATTAGAAATACGTGCATAAGTAACCGAAACAAGCTCATGGAGAGTGCAAAAAGTTTTTTAATAGTAATCTGATGCAAAAAGTTAATCTGATGCTGCTTCAACATGCCAAAAAAACAGCTAATTCATCTGTTTCAATATTCACGCGGATCTCAAATTTTTCGATAACGTAAAATCCATCAAAATTGTTCAGATAAATGTCGAACCACAGTTGTTGCTGGCAATAAGGATGTCACATATTAACAGGGGCTTACAATTATATGCACAATAGTAGTTGCTGTGCACTGTAACCTCTGTTTTTTACTATATTCTTATAACTTCCATCGCAGGATCCAACTTGAGTGTATTAGCTACTGATCTTTCAATATATAGGTTAGAGAAGTTGTTGAGTGTGTCTTTAGCCAAAGAAGCTTGACGGTATTCTTTAATAATTTTCAAAGAGCTCATGAGACGTTCAGCTCTAGCTGAACTGATAGGCAAAGTCAAAAATAATCTGAACAAACTGCAGCTCTCTGGAAAACTGTCTTCAAGATTGTTTGCAATCATGAACTTCAAATAATCTATCGGGCTGTCATTAGTAAAATTACGATTTTCCGAAAAATGCCCGTAAAACTGGCTAATTCATATTTTAGATCTGTAGTGAAAAATTCCTAATATTTTCCTCTTTCTGACAATGGGAAACCAGGATTTTCCCATTCCCATTTATTCTTAGCCTTCTGAACAAAATTGATGGGGGTGGGGCATTAATCGCAATCAAGGGGTGATTAAAACCTTCTGACCTTAAGTCTTATCAGTGAAGATATACCAAGCATCGACATTATGGAAACACGATTTAAAATTAAGCACAAATCTGTTTATCTCATTGTAGTATACATACCCCCACACACGAGTGCAGCTTGCTATGAGAGAGTATTCGAGCATATAGAGTCTCTGGACTACCTCTTTGGCAGCGATCTATATATCATCGGTGACTTCAATATTCCAGAGTTTCTCCAGGATGACAATAGTCAAAATTCTCGAAGGAGTGCAGCGGTTGTATCGTTTACGACATTACTTGATCTTAAACAGTATAACTCTGTATTGAATGTTAATGGTAGAGTGCTGGATCTGGTTTTTTCTAAGAGATGCTGTACGGTTGAAAAGGCATACGAATATTTACTTCCAGAGGAAGTCTATCACCCTCCTTCCTATCACCCTAGAAAACAGTATTCGGAATCTCACACAGAACACAGTAAATCCGATAGAACATTTTAATTTCCGAGAAGCTAATTTTATTCTGCTGTATGAGCAAGTTGGTGGATGTTTTATAAGACTCTGATATTGCGTGTAGTTTATTTTACAGTACACTAAATTGCATATTCGAAATGTGTGTCCCAAAAACTAAATTAAGCCGCAGGAAATACCCACCTTGGTTTAATGGTGAAATAATTAGGAACATAAAAAGCAAGTATAAGCTGCACAAACTGTACAAAAGATATGGACAAGCTGAAATGTCTGAGGAGTTTAAAAATCTGAGAGCAAAAATCAAAAGAGATACAGATTCTGCATATAAAAAATACTTAAAAGGCATTCAAAATCATATCGCTAATTATCCTAATAGTTTCTGGTCGCATATACGCAATAAAAAAGGTCACAACTATCCAGTCTATGAAATGAACTACAATGGCACTACCTACAGCACGCCTGATGAGATAGCAAATGCGTTTACCAACTTTTTTCTAACAGTATTTTCAATGAATCCTCATTTGGCTCCGTCAAGTACCTTCATCCTATACTACCAGTGGTCAATTTATTTTTCATTCTTTTTTGCCGAGAGACTGTGCGTCTGTCCTTGCATGCCCATTAACAAAAATATACAATATTATTCTGAAAACTAAAATATATCCCGACGTTTTGCGAGAAGCAAGAATATGTCCAATTTTTAAAAAAGGTGACAGAACTGCTATAGAAAATTATAGACCCATTACTTTGGTATGTAACTTCTCCAAAGCTTTGGAGTACTTATTGTACAATTTTGTATATGTTAGTGTCAGTAAGAGTATATCTCCTCAGCACGGTTTTATGGAAGGGAGGTCCACAACGACTAACCTAATTTGTTTTTCACAATTCATTTCTGAATCCCTGGACGCTGGAGTGCAAACCGATGTCATTTATACAGATATTAGTAAAGCATTTGGTAGGCTGGACCTTCATCTGCTACTAGCAAAACTTGATAGAATGGGCTTTTCAGATGATTTAGTATGCCTTTTGAAATCCTATCTGTCCAACCGTAAGCTGTTTGTGGAATTCAAGAGATCCAAATCTCAAAAGTTTACTCCAACATCAGGTGTTCCACAGGGATCATCGCTAGGACCACTTCTTTTGATCATATTTATCAATGACATTTGTGACGTTATTGATTGCAAATATCTCTTATATGCCGATGATCTTAGAATTTATACTCAAGTTAGCAACAGCACCGATTGCGAACGTCTCCAAGATAATCTCAACAGAATAATATTTTGGTGCGATAATAATAACCTATCCATGAATGCGTCCAAGTGTACCAGCATGACGTATTCCAGAAAACAACGCTCCATAGAATATCATTATAAGGTTAATCAAACAACGCTGCCAAATCTAAGAGAATTGAAATATCTTGGAGTCACCTTTGACACAACCCTCAGTTTCAATCCGCATATAAATTACCTTCTAAATTCTGTAAATAATAGTCTGGGTTTTGCATTGCGCAACTCTCGTGACTTTGACAGCATAAATGCTCTACTCATGCTGTATAATGCATTTGTAATGTCAAAACTTGAATACGCTAGAATTATTTGGAATCCCTGCTATGTGACGACTTGTGACTCATTAGAAAAAATACAACGCAAGTTTCTGAAATATCTGTCCTACAGGATAGATGGTATCTATCCAGAAATAGGTGTTCCTCAAGATGTATTATTAAAGAGGCACGGTATGCTAAGCTTTGACCAAAGAAGAAAAATGCACTCACTAATATTCTTATTCAAGGTTATTCACAACCAATATGACTGTCCGGATATTCTAAGTCGCCTGTCGTTTAATATACCAAGATGTCTCACCAGAAAGATCCTAACGTTTTATCTACCAACCCGCAGGACCAACTTACTGCTGCATTCTCCGCTATATTCCATGTGTACCTGTTTAAGAAATCTACAAAACAGAATTAATATATTTAATACAAATGTGACCTCTATTAAGATCCTCTTCAAATCTGTTATATAATTGTGTAGTTTTGTGACTGTTATATTTCTTATGTATATTAATTACTTCAGGTTTGTACTATGTTAACTTCTGTTCTCCCACCAATAATTGGTTTATCTGTTGGTGGTGTAAATAAATAAATAAATAAATAAAATTATCGTATGTGGTTTCGCTCATCAAATCTTTTTTTTAATGCTTCTGAAATGCACCTTTGAGTCATCATTAAGTCTATTTCTTTCTTTTGCATTCGAACTTGCACGGTATTCATTACGCTCAATACTGAATGCCACCATAACAAATTGAAAAAAAAGGTCTAGTTCATGGAGGAAATGAGAGATTTTGCATTCATTATATCTTCGTCAGAAGCTCCCGCTCTTGAAATTTCATCTTCTATGCAACTGATAATACATTCTTCCACGATATTATCACGAAGAAAATAGATATGTCATCAAATAAAAA
>CAVLJG010000006.1:85123573-85142692 GCA_963669975.1 Acanthoscelides obtectus | reverse complement strand
TCTGTTTGGTGGGATTTTAAAGGGATCGTGTTTTTCGAACTCCTGCCAAAGGACCAAACCATCGATACAACTGTGTATTGTCGGCAATTGGACAGTTTGCAACAATCCATCATGCAAAAACGTCCGGAGCTCATTAATCGCAAAGGATTGTGTTCCACCATGACAACGCGAGACCGCACACAAGTTTGCTCACTCGTCAAAAGTTATTGGAGTTAGGATGGGATGTGTTACCACATCCGCATACTCGCCTGATCTTGACCCATCTGATTTTCATTTGTTTCGTCGCTTCAAAATTTCCTTGCGAGAAATACGCTTTACTTCAGATGAAGCTGTATACAGCCCCTTGTTCAATTTTTGCCGTAAAGACAAATCCTTCTACGAGCGAGGATTATGAAGCTGCCTGAAAGATGGCGAAGGTCATCGATCAAAATGGGCAATACATTATTGATTGAAGTTTGTGCTGTATATGAATAAATGGCCTTAAAATAAACAAAAAAAAAGCGTCATGACTTTTCCGACAACCCATATATGCTGGTTAGATGTCTACTAAAAAATATTTTTTTCATATTCTAAAAATGTTTATTTATTCATATATGTTGAGCAGATGCACCGTTATGATAAAATTAATGCGGATTTGACAGCAAATTCTCGATGTAGCTGAGATACTTGACCAAGCTTAGCACAGACGGCTGCACTTCAAATTTAAAAACAATTTCTCCCTGATTCTCATTACTTGCTTCTGAAATCGTACCTGACAAATAGGTACTTCTACGTAAAGGATTGCTTGAATCCACATCCATCAAGCCTATCGGCTTAAGAGTGTCACAAGGAATGAGGGACTGTTTTAGGATCCACCATTTACGTTATGTATACTGCAGATTCTCTATTTACAGTGATGTAGGCAATATTTGCAGATATTTTATCTCCAAAGAAACTTGTTCCAAATTGAAGACTCGCCCAAGAAATGGTGCATAATAGTTAATGAAACTAAGTCCACACACATATAACATTTACCTTAAGTAAAAAGACATGTCCACTAGAAATCATCAATAATTTACAAATTAAAAATTAAATCATGCAAAGTATCCTGGAGTCCATCTTGTCTTACATGGAAAATGAACAATTTTTCAAAAAGATAGATTTCTCCTTTCATTTGCCTATGAAACTTGTTTTCGATCCGCGTACTCCTGCTATCTAAGCTCACTGCCCGGCGTACCGGTCCGGCTGACTAATCTATTCGTACTGCAGCGTACCAAACATATACACAGATGTGAAAAGGGATAACGTTGCCAGATCTACAATAAGAGCCGGTAAGTCAGAAAATTAACGTACCTATATAGACTAGTTTATGAGCATGTTTGACTGACTTGATCCACTTAATGTCTCTCTCTTGTACATGTTCGTAACCAACGTATTTCTCGGAGGATTTAAATCGCGCTGAACTTAATCCTTTATGAGACGATGACGGCGTACAAACCATATTAATTGAAGAATTAGATTTTTCATTGTGTATCAAGCTTTATGTTTCCATGGCCCTCTTCGCCTCTGCACGGGAAATACATAAAACAAACCAATGAACGTAATTGCTTAGAACTGACTGATAATAAGAGTTGTGAAGGCGAAACGGACTTATTAGGGATCGGCGAGATAATTAGAGGCCAGATCCGTATACGACTTAATTAGGACTTCATTTTTGAATGGGAGATCACAGACCGTTGCGTCGCTTCGGTCGCCGAAACAATAATTTTTAACACGGATAATTTGATAAGTTATTAAATTAATTGCAATTTGGGCTATTCCACCTTTATTATTTCAACTTGCAACCAGTTGTGAAGATTGGTGCCTACAGTATATTCAGATAAGAGATAGACCGGACATAAACAAGACCACGTGATCATCGAACGCTGTAACATTCGGCAGGGACGTATTAAGAGTCACGCAGTACATATTTTAGATAGTAGATGCTGCTTTGCGTAACTTTGTAGTAAATTAGCACAATTCGATGTGTATACGATTGGTGATGGATATAGGATCATGTGTGGGTGGGGTAAGAAATATATAATGATGTAAATATACATAAGGGTTTCAAAATTTTCGCTTCGATTTTCAGCTTCGGATGCCGCCTGATGTTTGGTGAAATACAGTCGAATATAATCTCAAATGGCGTTTAAATTAGCCTAAATTAAAAATAATCGTATATCTCTTAAAATTGCTTTTAGAATATTGAGTAGTATATTTTTTGATTTCTAGGTAAATATGTAACCAAATTAAAACGTTCAAAACGTAAAAAAATGTGCATGGTTGAACATTGTCAGAAGTAGATTCTTGAATAGGTTTTGCCAAAATGGGTTCAAAAATGTCAATAATTAATTAAAAAATACAGTAGCTTTATAATTGCTTATAACTTACCGAATTTGATGAACGACATATTTTATTGGAAAGATGAGCTTGATGAGCTTTCATCATCGCTACTGCCTGAAGCACCAACGTCAATAATGAATGGCTCGACTTGTTCCTCTAAAATATTGTCCAGTTCCCACATTCTCTTTTCAACTTTGTCTTTCACGTGCTTAATACAGTTTTCCCATTTTTGCGCTGTTATTAATTCTAGTGCTTCTTTGAAAAGTCCTTTGAGGTCACAAAATTTAAAAGTTGTATTGTGCTTAGCTATATAAGTTTTATTTTGACTTGCTGCCATTTCGTCAATGGCGTATTTTTGATATTCCGCCTTGTGATCCTTGACAATTCTTAATAATTGTACTTTCAGCATTGCTTCTTCAAAGTTGATATTTTTCGAGCGGAGCCAATTTTGAACATCAACTTTCCTTGAAGACAGACCGTCAACAACAAATCCATCCTCCATAATGAGCCTTTTCCCTTTACCTGGAAATCGAAGTACTAACTGGTGTAGATTTATTTCAATAAGCGAACCTTTTTCAAATGTTTTCATCACATTCAGCGAAAAAACATTGAGACATGAGTATCAGATTGCTATAATTGGGATTATTTAGTCATATTGAAAGAAAGAATATTGAACGTCGTATGATTACTCAGCGCTTCACAATTTAATTTAAAGTTATAAACCTTTAAAAAATTAATGATCAGGAACCTGAAATACGCGCAAATATTAATATTAACAAATTATAACTTTATAAAGCTTAAAGTATGAATTAAAATGATTAGAAATATTAGGAACGGTACACAATATAAAACTTAGTAACTTTTTTTAAGTTTATAATATTCGACATATTTTAAGATTATATTAAAAAATTATTGAAATATCGAAAACACATAAAAACATGGCTTAAAAAAGTTCTAACAAATGAAAATGACAATAAAACATCCACGCATTTATCGAAAGTTATAAAAGTTTTGTTACTTGTAATATGTTTTATCTGCCCCCTGGAATTAATGTTTAGAACCTTGTTCCCAAGGTTTGAAAAACATCCGATTGTTGTCTATTACTCGTATTTACCTGCTGGATTTTTTAATCCGGTGGACAGTCCATCTAGAAAGGCCGTCCTGGATGAAGTTACAGAATCATCAACCCATACTTTACTTGTAGTGTGTCCTGCGTTTACCCACGTTTCATCAAGGTAATAAATCTTCCTGTTTTGATTTCTATATTTCCCAATTTTTGTTAAATAATGCCTCCTCCATAGCACAATTTCTTCTCTATCCAGTAGTAAACTATTACGACCCCGTTTTTTCCATTTGAAATTTAAATGCTTCAGTAACGCATGGAAAGTTGATCGTTTGAAATTTGGCAACGTTGTATCTCCATTTACCTCCTGCAGTACTTTATCTATAGTAGGTATTTCATTCCTAAAGAAGAATTTATGCACTTTCCTCCTAATCGCATGCTTATCAGCTTCATCCAATGATTTAACAATACTTTTGCGATGTTTACTGGTCATTGGCTCAGAAAAGGTGTGATTTTTATTGTATTGTCTTAACACATTAAACACTGATGCGCGACACACCCCAACTTTGTGAGAAACCTTCACAACAATTTCTTTGATGGTTGATGCCTCGTTCTCCTCGCGCTCGATCTTATATATATTCAAAATGACCTCTTTCATTTCTGCACTCAGGTGTCTTTTTTTAGAGCGTTTCCTAGGTGGACTACAGGAGTTTACAACTTCATCGGCAGTATCTGTACTACTGGGCATTTTGCGCAAGCAGTTGATAACAATAACAATCAATAACAAGGTATAACAATAACAACGACAAACTCAACAACTTAATAAGATAACAAACGAAAACGTCCAAAGAAATATCAAATTGCAATGATGCACACGACATACGTAACACGTCTGAACCTGAATGTGACTCTGCCTTGATACGACTGCTCTGCCGCTCGGCATAGGCATTTAATTGCGAATTGACCAATGAGGGCTCCTGTTTTACGTCGAGACGGCGGCGTTAGCGTGAAAATCACCCGAACCTTTTGTTTACATCTCTTATCTGAATATACTGTACACGTATCCTTTATGTAAAAATTAAAATCATATTTTTCTGTTGGCCATTATTTGCAAAACGGTATCCAGAAGATTGACCTAGGTCATGGTCTAACCAATAAGGGCCAGATTTTGGTGAATGATTACGACTCCACTTACTTTTTATGTTTCGTGCTAAGATATAAGTAATTTGAAAGTCAAAAGATTTCTTTTGTTACTAGTATTTGTGAAAAGGTATCTAGAAAATTGGCCTAGGTCATGATCTAGCTAATAAGGGTCAGGTTTGGTGAAAATATACGACTCTTGCTGATGAAAAATTAGTTTTATATCAAGTGTCGGTACATTCACTATAATTACAGGTTAAAAAACAATATTTTTGCTAATCCCCATTTTTTCGAAATTCGCAAGATTTAAGAGGTTTAATCAGCATGTTTAAAAATGGCAAATACATTAGGTGTAGGTGTTTCCTATCACACATGCAACTCAAAACACGCTCGAGTTAGACATTTAATGGCATTCATTTTTTTTTTCGAAAAGTTCCTGAGTACACCCAGTTCCTTGTACGAAAAACTTCGAAAACATAAAAAATGACGTCTGGCGATGATTTGATATTTGTTTTTCCTTTATAAGTAACTCTAACGGCACTGCACTAAAATATGAAAATAAAACAGTCTTAAAACTAATAATATAATCTAATATATAATTTGACTAAAATCATTCTTTAGCAACGCGGCAGATTGCACGACCTTCTGCGTCACCGTTGCTAGGCAATGTGGTGATGGCCTTCGCTTTTCAGCCGGCTTATATATCTTTCTAACATGTACTGATACACACTGCTCGCGCTTCTCTCTCGCACACATGGAGCTCAAGCCGTCAGACTTCGTGGGAAGTTTAGCACAGTATTGTCAAAATGAAAAGTAAAGTACAAATCTGTTGCATACTAAACGGCTACTGGAGTGTAAGCTTTCATCTTTCCGAGATGGAAAATAGGAGACGACATAAGCTGAGAAATGCTGCTTTAAAATGCAAATGCCTAATTATTTTTTCTCGGTGAAGGGAAGGCCTCAGAGATAACGGATGAGCAGCTAATAGATGTCATCATTATGATCATCACCAACGTATGACATATTTACCAAACACGTATTAGCGCCAATTAACTACTTGGATATAATATAAATATGTAAATTAGGAAGTTCAGCCACATTTATTTCGATGGAACCGTGAATCAGAAAATCATCAAATCTGACTAATCGAGGTGATAAATGCAACATTTATATTAACCAGGATGTTGTAAATATTTTATCTGTTCGATCTCGGGCGTTATCTGATGTTCCACTGGACCAACGTCTACAGGGACGTATCCTAAGTTTAAGACTAAGTAAACAAAACGATTAACGTAGGTTCTGGAACTAGTTATCTATAGTCGAATCTGTAGTAAAATGAAAAAAAAAAGATGGAGTAAAACAAGAAACATCACGGTAATTTTAAGGATGTACTTGCGATTAGTCACATTATTTAGAAATATATTTTTACGTCCACCGCCATTTGGCGACAAATTACTGTAACTGCGAAAAATTACGAACGTGAGATATAATCTTTATGAGTGTTACATGCCATGTATATTACGAAAAAAAATATCACTCATTAAAAATAAAAATTCATATACGTGCTAAAAGTAATTACACACAACGCGGACGCGGTGGTGATTTCCCGTAATTCTCCTCAAAGTGTTTAAAACACAAAAGAACGTAAAAAATCGTAATAAATAACTTTGAACATAACTTGTCTTCAGAAACATGTAAATAATCCGTCGGGCACAGCTAATAGATATACTTCATGGCAGCATATTCATTCATACCTATTACACACAATCATCCAGATGCGATCTTGCTATTCAACCAACTTTCTTCTCATTGGTGAAAACTATAGACTACTTGGCTTCACAAAACATATGCAACCAACAATGCGTGTAGTTGAGCTATTCCTCCATAGACTACCTAGTCTTCAAGATGACATTTTACTGGTTATTTTTGACGTTTTATAGGTTTTTTACATAATACCCGTGCGGGTTTTGTAAAAAATGCTATAGTGAACCAGTTACATCGTGGCCATGGCTGCAGTAATCAAACAAGGACTATTTTGATGGCTAACTATAGTTTATTTACAGAATCCAAGCAGTCACGCCACAACATCAAATAATGACTGACGTACATGGTTGCCACATTAATTAAAACTACCAGATCCTAGGACGTTACACAAAATCTGCTTTATGCCTTACCGCAACTAAAATTACGGAGCGTATGTTTTGTAAACACTAGAGTTAGTATAAATTGTATTTACTACCTAATACCTCTCTTGCGGAGTGTAAAAGCAATAATGGAGCTCCATGATCTCATTCGGTCTCAAAATATTTCGTCAGAGAAACGACGCATTCTTTTGCTTGTCGACCCAGGGGTTTCGACATTTTAGCAAAATGCTTGAAAGCACACCTCAAAGTTTAAAAAAAATGCAAATATTTAGGCACAAAGAACGGAAATAAACCACAAATAAACAACAGCCGTTGGCGTAGTGACCTGACAAGCTATGCGACAATGTCAAAACACAGAAAACTGTTACCAACATAAATGTACCCGGGAAATTCAAACTATACGTACCAATTTAGGATCTATTTTGCATTATGGTTGGCATTCAAATTTACTAAATATGACGTAACTGCTTTATTTCAGTGAATAAACTAGTGAATAAAACTACTAGTGCTTAAACACCCTATTAACCGGCGACTGTCGGAGCCCTTGTTTTTGTTATTAGAACAAATTTTGGCATCGAACATGTGTTTGAAAATCGAGCATTAAAACTGGCATTTTGGAGACCGTTTGAGTCAGAGAAAGTCGGTTGACATCTGGAATCACCTCCTTACGACAGCTCGCATCTAAACTAAAGAAATACTGAAATAAAACCTTAGGCAGAATTATACTTCATGTAAAATGACTAAGTTGGGTTTTTCATTCATAATATCGGAGTCTATACTTCATATTGCTTTTCTGTGAACAACGTTGTGTACCGAGGCATCCACGGACTCTTTGTACTCGTTAGCCTACTTGCACACACACATACCGATTTTGGACGGCCGATAAAATATCGACCGATTCTTTATCGGTAGGCTCTGCTTACACACGCGCCGGTTTTTTACCGGTGCAGTGCTGATTTTCAATATTATTTTAAATGAATTCCCATCGAGTTGTTGCAATGTGGTTACTGTACCAGCGTGTAAAGCGTCGGAGAATTAAGCGAAAGTTCTGGATTCATTTTTTTCTTTGGACCTCATTTCTTTAAAATCCTCATTCAGTTCGCAGCAAACTTGGCTCCATGCTTTTCTAGTAGCGCATCTGCCTTTAAATATGTCCAAAGTTTTATCCCATAAAACTGGTCTTGCTTCCACTAGCGCAATAAGTATGTCATTATCGATGTTCATCTCTTTATCCATTGTAAACGTATATGCAGTCGTAAGCACGGCCATTAAATAGTAGGTGAGTGTGCAACCTCCTGTTCAAACATTTATGCCTCTATATTCCCGCGGTACCGGCGCATCACAGTGACAATGTCCGGCTGCTCACCGGCTTTTTTCCGGTGCCGGTCGGTGGTCGGCCAGTGTGCAAGCTTCAATACCCTCCAATGGTTTACTATTAAAATGTGGTCGGCCGATATTTTACTGGCCGTCCAAAATCGGTGTGTGTGCAAGTAGCCTTATTTTTGGGCTTATGATTTCCAGTTATCTATACCTATATAATCTATATTTGGTGTATCATCGCCGGTCCACGCCGTTAGAAGCGCTTCTAAAGTCACCCCCCTCACTCTGAAACTTTCTTAACGCGGCACTCGCTTTCAGACTGTCAAGGCAAACACCATCCTCCCCATCCCCACCGCTTTTCATTTTTCAATTGCCAGCAAGACAGCGAGGGAGCATTTTCATTCATATCAATGACATGATCAGAGAAAATCTTCCAAATTATTCATTTTTTGAGGTCGATTTATAAACTGACGCTCTGCACCATTGCCGTAACGCTGATCTTGAATCATGCGCTTGACGTTGAACTGTTTATAAACAGGAATTTCTCAACGCTGATGGTAGTCTTGTCGAAGTTTTAACTTTCTGCCGTTCCCGATTCAACCAATGGAAGGGAGCCTGAACATCACGTGTTTGCTTGGATACATCAGCTGGTTTTTACGAGTGCTTTTCGATGTTTGACATATGTTTTGTTTTGCTCGGCGTGGCTCCTTTGAGATTGTTTGCTATATTTTATTTAGTTGATTTAAATAATAATGTGAGTTATCAGATGTGTATTACAAGTTTAATCTTCAAATATATGAAAAAGATTACAATGGTTTACATGTTTGTGCTAGCTCAGAGGGACTAACGTTAGGTGGTCAACCTACCTAACATTTTTTTCTTCTAAATTACTAATTTTTCTCATTCTTTTTTTCGTGGGCTCCACCTTGTGAAAACCTTGATATTGAGGCAAACAAGATTTTGATTACGTCCCTGTTAGTTTCTGGGACGGTAAATCAGCAAGCGGAAGATCCTAGGGCGTTCTCCGGCCACGCTTAGTTCGTCCCTGGCCGACTGGATGTTAAAATATGGCTCCGGTCAGTAATTAAATTAAAGTAACGAATTCTGGTCCCTGGAAAAATGCAATAAAAGCGCGGCAGTGGAATTCGTTAGGCGCTGCTCTTCAAAGAGGCGCCGGCCTTTTCGGCGTCGAATAAAACTAATAGCCTGCCATATACTCCGCTGCTTCACCTGAGCTCAGACTGAGAAGTCGCCTTTCTATAACGGAGCGATACAGGTGTGCGTATGCGTACAGTATATGTTTAGATTTATTTGTATATCAAGGAGAAATATTGCTCGAAATGCGACAAAAGATAAATATACAGTTTTGGCGTTTTAGTGGATTGGTTGTTCGATCATATCCTGGCAGGTGAAATGCAGATACCTCGTGGGAAAAACGGAGTCAAGTATATTGAGTAACTTTCCACGCACGAATATGAGTCTAAGCACACATTCAAATTACAATCACTTCAACTTTTTTAAGCTCCACCAAAATTTAAGTAATCAGCCGAGTTCACAGTACTTACCCTTGTATATGCCCTTCAAAGGGCAGGAACATCAGTCACCCCTGATGATTGAAGGTGGTCATACAAGGTGATTCCTAACTGAATGTTAGTATTTAAGGGAGCGATATTTTGGTTCATTTTAAGAAAAAGTTCGTATGAACATGGCAACGTAGCGTTCGATCTGACAGCACTGGAGGCGCCTGACTTGGAGGGGAGGGGGGGAGGCAGGAGAACAACATGTGATCTGACTTCAGTACAAGTTTGAACTCGCTCGAGTCATGTGGTTGTCCGCAGCGATTTTTTGTTTGTGAAATAATTTTTCCTATTGTGTTCTAAAAATGAGTGACATCAATGTGGACCAAACTGTGTTCTATCAAGTTTTGCTTCAGAATTGGAAATTATTGCTAAACTTCAGCAGGCCTACAGAGATAATGTTTTATCGAGACCCCAAGTTTTTCTGTGGTTTAAGGCATTTTTAGGAGGGAGAGAGTGGATTGAAGATGAACCACGAAGCGGAAGGCCTTCATCTTCAAGAATCGATGAAAATATCGGCATAATCCGGGATCTTGTGCGTTCAGGTCGTCGGTTGACAGACATAATGATCGGGGAAGAGTTAAATTTGATTACACCACCGTTCATCAGATCAAGAACAACTGGATGTGCATCACTATAATGCTCCTTGTCCTTGTAACCGACCAATAGTCGACAAAATAGTCTTAGAATTGCCTAAAGAATGGACCCTTTGAATTATTATGCAATATTTTGACAACACTCTATATTTCCGAATTACGTGCACATACATTTGGGAATACTGTTTCTAAACCCAAAATGAATGGTGCATTCGTGTATTATGGTGTTTGAAAATCTTAGGTTATCAAAACCGAAACTAAACAAATAATCTTTGCCTAATTAAAAAATGACGCCCTACGAGGTCTGTAAATTAAGTGATGAGTCTGGCAACGTAGCGTTTGATATGGCAACACTGGAGGCACCGGGCCTGTGGGAGACAGGGGAACATGTGATCCGCCTTCAGTACAAGTTTCAACTCGCTCGAGTCATTTGGTTGTCCGTCTTGTGATACAATTTTTCCTATTGTGTTCTAAAAATGAATGACATGAGTTTAGAGCACCGGTGTGCTATCAGTTGTTGCTTCAGACTTGGGCACAGTGCAACGGAAACTCTCTCGGGCCTACGATGGTAGTGTTTTGTAAAGAGCCCAGGTTTTTCGGTGATTTAAGACGATGAACCACGAAGCGGAAGGAAGTTGTTTTGAAGGTGAAAATATAAAATTTAAATTATCTTTAAATAAAAAAATCAGTCGCATCACTAAATTTACTGACCTCGTATGTGCTAAACGTCTTAACTTTTGAGATACAGGAGTAATTTTTTCAAAAATAAATCATTTTTCTTATTAATACTTTGGCAGACATTTACGGTACGCCGCTGATTTAACTCTTAAAATAAAAACTATGCTAGAAATCCCAAATCATTTTTTAACAAATTTGATTGCTCGATTTTTTCAATCCGACACACGGTTTTCGCTTAAACAATAAAAACTTTCTCTGCATGATCGTAACAGTATTATTAATGTGACAATATCACCATGCAGAGAAATAGCTTTTACTTTTGTAAGTGAAAACCGTGGCTTGAACTAAAGAAATTCATGGGATCAAATCTGTTCATAAGATAAAAAGTATGCCCAGATTTGTTCCTGCGTGCATAAAACTTCGTGTAGGATCAACAAATTATCAATTTTTTACATGTTTTGTATGCTTGATTTGATGAAATGTTGATCAATTACCTAACCCTAAGAGACATGTACACAAAAATTCTTGTAATAAATTTAGCATTACTGGGTGTTTTTCTATGCCAGTATATCAACTTAATTTAATCAGAAGTTGGAAAATGTCGGAAAACGAAGATGGAATTCTTCTCCAACAGTTACCCTATAATAACTCCAGGTACAGCGCAGTATAAAAAAAGTAAAAAATGGAAAGGCTTCTGGTCCGGGCAATATCAGTAATGAACTAAGAAAAAGGCGTACCACACCGCGCCATTAGATAAGTTGTGGCTATGCATGGAAAGTAATGGTGCCCCCAGGCCCTTTATCAACGCAGTGAAGGCCCTCTACTGTGGATGTTCCGGTCCGATAAATTTAAATCTATCAGAGGACAGCGGCAGAGTTGCATACTTGGAAGAGGTTTTGAACTCCTTTTGGAATACCAGATACTGACAAACCGTACTCCCTTCTGTTTGATGATGATCATGATGTTAATCGCCGAAGATACAGACGACTGTATCCGCCTCTGACGTAAGAAAGAGATCTAGATATAAAACTGTTGTACCTTGGAGTACGTTTGGAGCTGCGATATGGGATATCAGAGACAAGTACAAAAATCGACTCGAAGGACGGCTATAGAAGAAAAGTCACAATATATACATACATATCGTCGCCAATAACACGAAGTGGCGTACGAGGGTGGTCCCAGAAGTACCCGGCCTGACCTAGAGATGGCGAGAGTTGTTTGAAAAATATCATTGTATTAGAAAGTATGCAACCTATAGCATATGTGTCAAGTTTGAAGACGCCGCCACGTTGTTTAGTATTTGTTTGGCAGCCATCAATACCGAACGTTTTCAGTGAATTTGTGAAAATGGAGAAAATTGGTCATCGTTATGGGGTACAATACTTTTATTTCAAAGGCCTCAGCCCAACCAATATAAAAGCTGAACTGGATTCTACTCTGGGTGAGTCTGCTCCTTCGTTTACAACAGTAAAATATTGGGTAGCAGAGTTTAAACGAGGCCGTATGAGCTGCCAAGAAGAGCATCGCACTGGTCGACCAAATGAGGTGACGACTCCAGAAATGGTGAAGAAAATTCACAAAGCGGTACTGAATGATCGTCGACTGAAGGTGCGCGAGCTAGCAGACATAGTAGGCATTTCAAAAAGTGGGGTTCATCGCATATTATCTAAAAACATGAAAAAGCTGTGTGTAAGATGGGTGCCGAGAATGCTCACAATCGAGCAAAAACAGTGTCGTGAAGATGTTTCAATTGAGTGTTTAGCGAAGTTTCACAGCAACAAAGCAGAATTTTTGCGTCGTTTCATGATCATGGATGGAACATGGGTCCATCACTTCACATCCGAGACAAAAGAACAATCAAAACAATGGACTGAAAAGGGACAACCGGCTCCAAAGAAGGCGAAGACCGTTTCATCTGCAGGCAAGGTTATGGCGTTCGGTTTTTTGGGATGTGCGTGGGATAATTTTCATTGACTATCTTGAAAAAGGTAAAACTATCAACGGCGAGTATTATGCGAACTCATTGCAACGTTTGAGCGATGAAATCAAGCAAAAACGGCCGTATTTGGTTAAGAAGAAAGTGTTGTTTCATCAAGACAATGCCTCAGCTCACAAATCCGTTATTGGCCAAAATTAAAGAATTAAAGTTTGAATTGCTACCTCATGCACCCTATTCACCAGATTTAGCCCCCTCGGATTATTTTCTGTTTCCAAACTTAAAAAAAGTGGCATAAGCCAGGTTCTAATACCTTCCGAGCTATAGAAAAATAATATTAGAGTTATCTAATTTTGATAGGAAATTAAATTTAACGAGGGAGCTTAACTCAAGTTACGCCAATTTTGTGAAACTATGAAATATACATATCATTTTACAGAGCATGGCTTATCGTATTGTAGTTTAAATTTTATCACTATACCCACTGTGACTTTTTTACTTCACCTTCAGCACGAATACAGCTTTTTCAGATTTAAAAGAAAAAAACTTAATTTAAAAGATATTCTCTCGATGTTCTGAGTGCAGAGCCAAAAAAAAAATACTACAAAAAATATATGGATTTGAAATTGCTGTGTAGTTCGTTTACAAGAATACCAAAGATTCGATTTAAAACATCCTCACGAGTAATAGATGAAATACTAATTATTATTTTGTTCATGTTATTATATCATTATTATTTGAGTGGGTCTTTTGTTTGTTCTGCCATATTTAACTTTTATATGTAGTTAAATAGTTTTAGATACTGCGGGTACGTATTTCGCCATAATATTCACTGTTCCCCTTTTTGTAACCATTTTGTCTTGTAATAAAACATTTTTTTCTTTATATTTCGTGGGTTTCTATTTTACGTCATTCTAATATAACACGGACGTGGCTAAGTCTTTATTCTATGAATTACGACCCTTCAATTTCACAAAATGACGTATCTACTTTTTTTGAAAATTTTGTACACATAACATGATAAATGGGTGGTCAATCGTTGCTCATTTTTGAAAAACTTGTAAACATGAGCAGATATACCCACAAATTCAATTATGTAGCAATAATACCTCTTTGCCAGCAACAACTCAAATCTCGTGAAAATATTTGAAACGCTCTCCTGTAAAATTAAAAAAAAGTAGATACGTTTTATGGACGACGATATACCTATGCCTTTAACGATGTCTGTAGGTGATAGAAGAGGCGAGCGGATTGAACAAAAGATAAAATGTGTCTTAGACGGCTTATGAATCGTTGGACTATTCGCCCATCCATTGTCAAAAGAGGTACTCATATTTTGCATTCACATCCAACTCCTTGAAGTCAATACTCCATTATCGGAACCTGGAGCATTCCACGCAGATTCAGCAGTCACGGTACATAAATCTGGTTCGTCAATTTTAGCACTATTACAAGCTCTCTTTCCAGTGGTGCAAAGCATACCATCACGTATGTATATGCATATAGACGTCCTCTAAATCGCAGCGACTCTATAAATCCATAATCATAACCGCTGAGAGAGGGAAGGGGAAACTAAAAGCTTTTATATAAACGGCCTCGTATATGATTTATAGTGCTTCTAGTGGTTAGCGATTGATATAAATATGCACTTGAATCTGTGTATTTTCCCTTCGTACTAGATGGGTTATAAAATTAGATATGAGATTGATGAAAGCGGATATTTTTAGGCAAGCGCCGCAAGCCATCGAATTCTCACACGGTTTTTTCTAGTTCTACTCGTGTAACACCAGGTACAAGAGATTTAATGTAGTCGAGGAAAAACTGTCGTGTAAATTGTAGTAGGGTTTTCTTGGTGAAAAATTTTTATTATGCTAATTATGTGATTCTTGGCAGAAAAACTGCTGAAGGAGATAATTCTTTTATTGGGAATATGATGGTATTTTCAAAATGAAACCACCTCTAATCCAGGATGGTCTTTTAGTTTTAGCCACTTATCATTTAATATTACCATTTGGAGAGTGTGTACTGCTTAGCTCAAAAGAAAATAATTAGGCTCATTTTAAACTATGAGTAATGCAGGCAAACTTTTAAAGAACACTTTCATCAATTTACATATAAAAATGTGTATCATTTGTGAAAAGCAATCCTGGTGGTTTTACTCTCCTTCGAAGTAACCACAACTATACAACTCGCAGTACGCTCTTAAGTTTTCTTAGGCATAAAACAACAACATATGAAAGATCTGTATTTTACAACTGCATCCAGTTATTCAATAATTATTATCAAAATATCTAAGGGATATTACGAATTATAATGAGTTTAAGACAAAGTAAAAAAATGTATGTGCCAGAGCTCCTTCTACACTGTACAAGAGTTTTTATCTTACAAATTTTAAATTGTCATTATCCTATGTAGGTCTTATTTTTTTTTAATTGTAATTTTGGATGTCTTATGTATCAATCTTTTTCCCTTCTTTGACTTGTCACATCTAACAATTTACGAAAATGTGATCAATAAAATATCTATCTATGAATTTACATTCATGAAACAATTCTTCAATATCGGTAATATCAACTCAGCAAATTTCAAGTAATTTTTAAACAAACTAGATCCTCTACACGTTTCCAGTATTCCTTTGATAGTTCCTCCAGGCAAACAGCTGGTGTCTCTCCCTGCTGATATTCGTCGGAAAATTTCTGAAAAGAGGGTTGCGATTAAGCAAGCAAAAAGGTCTTGTTATCCTGATGACATTCGTAGAGCAACGAATCTCGTCCATGAAGTGAGAAATGCACTCCATGAATTCCGCAATAAGCAGTGGAGCGGCTTGCTGGCCGGGATGCTTGAATCAAGTATTCCTCTCTGGAAAGTGGCAAAATCGCTCAGAAACGGAAGGCAAGAACAACTTCCACATATTCATGATCCTGGAGCATAGTTTTCAGGACTGAGGATAAAGTGGAGGTTTTTGCTGACGTCATGGAAAGGCAGTTCTCTCCCAATTATGATCTGGACAATGACCTTGACGACGAACGACAATTTGTAAGATACGTCAGGAGATACTTCAGACCGAATGGCGATACCAACATCGGTGACTCCTTCTACGGAAGACTTTTCAGATGAATATCAGCATAGCACATCAACGGAATCATCTGAGATTCCGTTTTGCACACCAGCAGAGCTATAAGGCCACATTAATGACCTAAAGGTGCGTAAAGCACCTGGAGAGGATCAAATCACCAACAAAGCACTGAAGTTGCTTTCGCTCAAGGCATTGACTGGTGGTAACAATCAATGCAATGCTCAGAAGTCATTACTTTCCTAAGGCGTGCAAGGTCGCTGAACTCATCATGATCCCAAAGAAGGCAGGTTCGATATTCCCCCAGGATTACCGTCTCATTAGTCTGCTGTCAGCTCCTTCTAAGCTCGCTGAAAAGGTAATTTATCGTCTCGTCAGATCACCATGTGATTTCTGACGTGCAATTCGGCTTCGGTGAGCATAGTACGAGCTACTGCAGTTAGACTGGTGGAGCATGTAACCAGGGGTTCACTCTGAACAAAAGTACTGGTATCTTGCTTTTAGATGTATCAAAGGCATTTGACAAGGTGTGTCACATGGGTCTCTTCTATAAGCTCATCCAAAAGGGTTTTCCATTTTGGCTACTAAAACTGTTGAAATCTTTCCTAGAAGGAAGGAAGTTTCGGATCAAATTAACAATGTGTTGGCAACAACCGTAAGAGCCGGTGTTCCTCAGGTTCGGTCTTAGGACCAATCCTTTATTCACTTATATATACATGACGTCCCTTGCCCCAGAAACTGTGAAGTCTTTCTCTATGCTGACGACACTGCATTGCTAGCCCAGTCTTGTTCTGGTAACCTAGTTCACGACAGGCTGCAGAGTGCGGTGGAGGCAATCTATTGTACTAAAAAACGTCGCGGTGCCCCCTCAGAGATATCAGTGGATGGAACTCGTATACCATGGGAGCAATCTATCAGATATCTTGGAGTCATCATTGACAAGGGGTTGATCTGGCAGAAACATACTGATATTTTGAAATAAAATTCCAAATTACCTTTCTGCCGCTTTATCCTTTGTTGTGCAGAAATTCAAAATTTAGTTTGATCAACAAGATTCGGCTGTATAAAATGGTCATAAGACCCGCAATCACTTACGCATGCGCGGCTTGGTGTTTTCTTGCCAAGACGCACATGAAGAGACTGCAAGTCCTGCAAAACAGAACCCTACTCACAATCACTAACGCCCCTTGGTACGTGTCAAATGAGACCATTAACAGAGATCTTTATATCCCATATCTAAGGGATTACGTAAAACAACAGGCGCAGCGGCGTTATAATCAAGCGGAATCGCACAGCAACCTCTGTTGCGTGATTCAGTAGACTACACAGTCGAGCAAGTTCGCAAACATTCCAGGCCGCGCCTCGCACTGTGATCAAAATTAAATTGTAAATTCAGACCAGTATACAAAACCGATCAAAATTATTTTTTGGAGTTACAAAATAATTCGAATAGTCAAAGCAATAATGCTTAAGCTATTTCAAATGATTTACTTCTTTTCTTTGCTCTATTTCTTCCTTCCTATCTTTCCTTCTTTCCATTTTCCCCTTAAACATGTTTGGTATCTGGGTAGCCAGACCTGACAGACTAACAGACCGACGAGGCTTTTAACTAAGAGCAAAGGTCCACCGGACCGCTCTGACGAATAATGACGAAAGGTACAGCTGGTGTCCCACTTCTCCAGTGTTTTGTGTTACTTGGTTTCATTAACCCTATTTTCGAGTCAACCAGCTGTGATATTACCCTTTGAATGTCAGTGGTGGTTCACCGGGCAACAGTTATATAATTACCGATGAATGCAATTGAATCGATCAGTACGAAAAGCCATAATTTGGATGTTCAAACTGTGTCACTGATAAATAAACCCATTTTTGGGCTTAACGTACTGTTTATGTTACATCAGATTAAAATTTCGCATAACCTTCCTACATTACTAACAATAATTGATAAAGTCAAAAAAACTTATGGACTTACGTTGTTTCAGCAGGAAATAGTGGGATATAACTTATGCATATTAATAATAATTGCCTTTGTTTCCAAACAGTTCTCAAAAAAAAATATCAGAAAGAGAAACATGAGTATAAAAAAAAGGAAAAGAAAAAATAATACAAATATCGACTGTCTGAAAACCACAAGGGGGAGTTCACTATATAGTGCTCTTCCACTCATCCCTTGAAACTGAAAGAAGCATTATACCAGTAAATTCATCCATCAGGCATATACAAACATCAATATGAACAGCATGAAAGTTTTTTAAAATAAGATAGAAAAGTGAGAAACGTGGTAGTAAATTTAAAAAAAAGAAAGTCTAGAATAATATATACACATATATATACACCTATATATATATATATATACAGGGTGTCCGCAAAGTTGCGGTTTTCCTTTACAGGACGTGTAGATCTTGTAAACATAAGCATTTTTTCTTAGTACCATATACACCAATGTCTTAAGGGAACCGCGATAAAGGGCTCTGCAACATCAAAAATATCTGAATACCGTCCTGTAGCCGCGACATCCCCGACTGGTACTAGGACACTAGCTCAACCCGACGACAGAACTGGGTCGGGGTCAGTGTGTCAGGGTCAGTATGCAACCTTCAACCGACGGTTACGGTCACGCGTCTAGAGGTAATCGCGTAGACGAGAATCCCTCAACAAGCACTACAGACGTGGCTAGAGAAGTGCAAGTATCAAAAACTAAAGTGTGGCAAACGCTGCGTGAAGAGGGGCTGTATCCGTTTCACGTCCAACGTGTACAGGGCCTTCAACCTGACGATTTTCCAGCAAGAGTGCGGTTTTGTGAGTGGTTGTTGCATCAACATGACAATAATCCGGACTTTTTGAAGTGCATGTTGGTTACAGACGAATCTACGTTCACGCGTAATGGGGTGAATAACTTTCGCAACATTCATGTTTGGTCAGTAGAAAATGCGCACGCTGTCCGTCAGGCACATTTTCAACAAAAACAAACATTTTCGGTGAATGTTTGGGCTGGCATGGTGAACGGTATGCTCATTGGACCATTTATTCTCCCAAATGATTGGACGGGATGCAATACCTAGACTATTTACGCAACATTTTACCTTCCTTGTTTGCCTGCGTCTGCTCGGTAGCGCATCAGCTGATTTCATTTTCTGTGGGAGCGGTATAATTTCGGGCAGAGACGTACTTAGCCCTTCTCGTCAACTGGAGAGTGAGTACTTTTTCCTTTATTTTTTTTACTTGGTCGTT